>LR991076.1:13825092-14005730 GCA_905163555.1 Notocelia uddmanniana | reverse complement strand
ATACATAAATATTTGTGGACAATCTTACACAAATAGACAGCGTAGCTTCGTAGGGAAAGGAGAAAGTAAAGACTCAATTCTGGTTTTTTTTATTGAGCCGCGCAGGATATTGATTAGGGCTTCCAAATACCGGACCTTCTATGATCTTGGTATTAATACTGAACTTGAAATCCCCAATACCGGGATCCTGGGATTTTTTGGGAAAAAAGTTAAAATATATAAAAGCATGAAATAAAATACCCATTTGGTACAGTCACCGGCAATAATATATTCCTACACGAAGGCCGCAAAAATATGTGACACGCTCTTATTTGTAGGGTCATAAGAGCGTGTCACATATTTAAGCGGCCTTCGTGTAGGAAGATATTATTGCTGGTGACTGTACCATAAACATTAAGTAAGAACACAGTTTTTTTTCTTTGTGCGACATGACCACGCGTCACGACAAGGAAGCTAATGGTGCAAACTTTTTGGGAATCACAGTAGATAAAAATTGTAACTGGAAAACTCAAGTAGATAAAGTGTGCAACAAACTCACAAAATTCGTGTATGTTTTAAGGCGACTATGCAATATCTCTGATTGGAATACGGTCTTGATGGCATATCACGGATATGTTGCACCAATACCGAGATATGGCCTCCTTGTATGGGGAAATTCCTGCGACATCTACAGGGTGTTTATAGCACAAAAAAAAATGCTTAAGGGCAATGTGTGGATTATCTCCGCGGGAATCATGTAAACCGTCATTCATAAAGCATGGCATTTTAACATTACCCTGTTTGTACATACTTGAAGCCGCTTTATTTGTAAAGAAACACCCGGGCCTATTTAAAAGTGCCAAGGATGTATACTCCAGGAATACAAGATATCCGAACAAACTTGTACTAGATTTCATTCCCAATAGTGCCCTCTTTATGAAAAACAGTTACTATATGTGTATGAAAATATTCAATGCCATTCCAGAAGGTCTAAAATGTCTACCATTCAACCAGTGTAAAACACAACTTTATCGATGGCTCAAAGAGCAAATGTTCTACTCATTAGACGACTTATTTGTAAGGTAATAATTGTGATAACCTGATACCAAAGTATAAACTGTAATAGTTATGTAGGTATAGAGACCCTTGATTGACATCAGAAATAGCTGTTCTGTTAGAGCAGCTAATTGCTCTGATAAGAGCAGTTTTGTTTGCCCTGAAAAGGACAGTTGTGCAATTGACATCAGAAATAGCTGTCCTGTGAGAACAGCTAATTGCTCTGACAAGAGCAGTTTTGGTTGCCCTGAAAAGGACAGTTGTGCAATAGTGAAGAAACCAACAAAGCAGTATCTTCGTGGATTGACGTCGTGTTTCTTCAATGCAGCTTCAATGTTCGGGCACGGAGCGACAGCGCAGCGATGTTTCCATCCCGGCGACGGCAGGAGCAAATGGACGAGACACGCGCGCCCAAATTATTATATAGCCGCACGTGCCAAGCCCGCGCGCACGCGCGCGGCACGCGTCGACTATCTCCTTCTCGCTCGCGCCCGTCTACCCTTTCCTAATATTGTAATAATAATTATTGTTTCGGTGTAGAACCATCGCTAGTTGTAAGCTCTTTCGTTGTATATAGTTAAGCATTTTGTAAATAAAATTATTCAGTATTCATTCTACATTCTACGGTTAACAACGGAGTTTAATTCAAGAACCTACAAGTCTCTCTGCGCCCAAGCTCTGCCTCCTGTCCAACTACCAACCCGCTAAAGTGGTGACCAGCCGACTGAACACAGAAGCAACCTCAAGCCTCAAGAATGACCGGAGGAAACGCTGCCGCCCCTGAAGCCATTCCGCAAGGCGCCGGCGCTGCCAACGAAGCCCAGCAACTACCGCAAACGCAAAGCCACGACGTGTCCGCGATATCCCTCTCACTTCGCGTACCACCATTTTGGCGCGACCAGCCGCTATTGTGGTTTTGCAGCTTCGAAGCCGCCACCTCCGAACTCAGGAGGAGTCAAGCACAGCTCGCGCAGATGGTTATCGCACAGCTCGAAAAGCAAGATATCCAGAACATCGCCGACCTAATTTACTCGCCGCCAGAAGAGAACTATTACAAGGCCATCAAGGACCGGCTCATCTCCATCTACGAGGAATCGAGCACCGCACAAGCCAAGAAACTGCTGTCGCAAGTCGAGCTCGGCGAACAGAAACCTAGCCAGCTACTTCGCCAAATGCAGAATCTCAACCGAGAGAAATTCCCCGATAGTACGATACAGATGATGTGGCTCGAACACTTGCCGCCACACATCCGATCCGTACTCACCGTTAGCGAAGCTTTCAGAATTCAAACTACGCTCGACGATCTCGCTCTCCTCGCCGACAAGATGATGGAACACACGCCGTCATCACACATCGCCGCGGTTACATCATCCGCGCCATCCACGTCAAGACAGCCGCTACCGCCACTACCTCCGTCGCAATCACATTCGCAACTCGACACGCAGTTCCTCATCGCAGAAATAAGAAGATTGTCGCTCGAAGTCGCAGAACTACGTTCGAGGCCCCGCGAAAATTACGATCGCTGCGATAGCCGATCTCGCCGTCGTTTCCCGCCACGTTCCCGTTCCCGCAACGCATCGCAATCGCAAGACCGCAGCCGCAATAACTCGCCCATGCCGTATTGTTATTACCACCGACGATTTGGTATGGATGCGAATAAATGCACACAACCGTGCAATTTCAAGCCGATTAACCCGCCGTCGGAAAACTAAACGTAACGCTGGCTGCGGCGGAATCTGGCGTTACCGAAACCTCTCACCGCCTCTTCGTGACTGACAAATCGTCGAAACTCACCTTTTTGGTCGACACCGGAGCGAATATTTCAGTGCTACCAAGAAGAAAAGGCACGCAAGAGCAGCCACTCCCGTTTCAACTCTACGCCGCTAACAACACCGTAATACCTACCTACGGTGAAAAAACGCTCGAACTTGATCTCAACCTACGCCGATCGTTCAAATGGAAATTCATCATCGCAGCCGTATCGAAGCCTATCCTGGGAGCCGACTTTCTCAGATATCACCACATCATCGTGGATATCAAGAATCGACGCCTTATAGACGGCAAGACGCTACTCGCGACTAACGCACAACTCTGTTCTGCTAACATACCTACAGTGCGCAGCATAGACGTGCAACAGTCGTATCACAATATACTCGCCGACTACCCAGGAATCACGCGACTTTCATCGATGAAACTCAGTCCGAAGCACAACGTCGAACATTTCATCGAAACTTCAGGCCCGCCACTTCACTGCCGGCCACGCCCTATCGCACCGCATCGATACGAACTCGTAAGGAAGGAATTCGCCAACATGATGCAACAAGGCCTATGCAGACCAAGCAAGAGCCCTTGGGCATCACCTCTTCACGTCGTACCGAAGAAAAACGGCGAATTACGCGTATGTGGCGATTACCGAAGGCTAAACGCCATTACGAAGCCCGATCGCTACCCAATTCCAAGAATTCGTGACTTTACCTACCAACTCGCCGGTAAAGAAGTTTTTTCGACTATCGACCTTAATCGCGCGTATCAACAATTGCCAGTCAGCGAGCAAGACATCGAGAAAACCGCACTAATTACCCCATTTGGTCTCTTCGAGTTCCCGCGAATGTGTCCAGGTCTCAAGAATGCCGGACAGACCTTCCAGCGTTTCATACACGAAGTACTTCGCGAACTCGACTTCGTATTTCCATTCGTCGACGACCTACTCGTGGCATCGACCAACGAAGAAGAACACCGCCAACACCTTCGCACCGTACTACAACGACTCGAAGACTACGGCATAACAATAAACCCATCGAAGTGTGTATTCGGCCAACCATCCGTCAAATTCCTCGGCTATGAAGTTAGCAAGAACGGTATCAAGCCACCAGCCGAGAAAGTCCAAGCTATCACCGACTATTCGAAGCCACAAACAATCGACGAGTTACGCCGATTTCTCGGAATGATAAACTTTTACCGAGAAAACATTAAGGACGCCGCGGTATTACAAGCCCCACTGTGCAAATATCTACACAACGCGCGCAAGAAGGACAAGACAACAATTAGTTGGGACGATGAAGCCACACTTGCATTTGACGCATGTAAGGACAGCATTAAAAACGCCGCCTTACTCGCTCATCCATGCCATCAAGCAACACTTGCAATATTCTCGGACGCTTCCGATTCGGCCGCCGGCGCATCGCTCAATCAATTCGTCAACAGCACATGGCAACCACTTGGCTACTTTTCTAAGAAATTCTCCGACGCACAGACGCGCTATTGTGTTTACGACCGAGAGTTACTCGCACTATACATGAGTACAAAACACTTCCGCAAGATGTTCGAGGGACGCGAACTAATACTATTCACCGACCACAAGCCGTTAACGTTCGCATTCACAAAAACAAGTACCAACAACGAGTCGCCGCGCCGCACCCGCCAGCTATTGTATATCAGTGAATTTACAACCGATATACGACACGTCAGTGGGTCACAAAACGCCGCCGCCGACGCCCTTTCCCGCATAGAAACAATAGCCTGCCCTTCGCCCATTGACTACAAAAAACTAGCCGAAGCCCAAGAGCGAGATAGAAACGCAATCCAAACACTCGCACAGCAACCGAATATTTCTATTAAGCAAGTCACAATTCCTGGAACCGCCGTCAAACTATTCTGCGAAACATCGACGAACAACTTACGACCGTATGTACCCGAAGATTTTCGCCGCGCCGCATTCGACTCTGTTCACAATATAAGTCATCCCGGAATCCGAACGACAAGAAAACTAGTCGCTCAACGCTACTTTTGGCCTTCACTAAACAAGGACGTAGGTACCTGGGCCAAAGTATGCGTACACTGCCAGCGAGCGAAAATTCATCGACACACCGCAAGCCCAATTTCATCTTTCCCGCCAACTGAACGATTTGAGCACATCCACTTGGACATCGTTGGAGCACTTCCCACCGCCGCAACTGGACATCGATACCTACTTACGATGATCGACAGAGCAACACGATGGCCCGAAGCAGTCCCACTTACGGATATAACCGCCGAACAAGTCGCCAAGGCTGTTTACGACGGTTGGATTTCCCGCTTCGGTTGCCCCGCCACAATAACTACCGATCAAGGACGGCAATGCGAGAGTCGAATATTTGCGTCACTCACACGCTTACTCGGCATCGAAAGAACCCGCACAACACCATATCATCCAATTGCTAATGGAATTCTGGAGAGATGGCATAAGTCTCTCAAGAATGCACTAAAAGCGAGACTACAAACAACAAAATCGTGGGTTGACCAAATACCTACTGTTCTACTCGGCCTACGTGCGGCGCTAAGAAGTGACACCGATGTAAGCGCAGCCCAACTCACTTACGGCTGCACTGTGAGACTACCCGGCGATTTCCTGTCAGCGGTACCTGCGAACGATGACGTCATTATGGACTCCGCCTTCGTAGAACAGCTGAGGGACACAATACGGCGCTTGAAACCGACGCCTATTCAGCCGCATAGTAACGCAAGACCGATATTTGTACATCGCGATCTCAAGACGTGCGAACAAGTATTTTTACGAGTCGACGCCGTAAGGAAGCCCCTTCAAGCACCTTACGACGGACCCTACCGCGTGCTGAAAAGAGACGACAAACAGTTCACACTTCAACTACCTAACCGCCAAGTCAACGTGTCAATCGACCGACTCAAGCCCGCCTACACAATCACCGAGCAAGATACATCTACATCTACAACTTCGACACCGAATTCATCGACCATATCACAACAGGACAACCAAAACGAGAACCTGAAACAACAAACAACGAGCAACCTGAAACAAAACACGACAGCAATCAAGACCCAAAATATACCTATACCTACAGCCGACAATCGCACTCGCAGTGGCCGCCAAGTTCGATTACCTGTACGTTTCACTTGAAGGGGAGCCCTGTAGGTATAGAGACCCTTGATTGACATCAGAAATAGCTGTTCTGTTAGAGCAGCTAATTGCTCTGATAAGAGCAGTTTTGTTTGCCCTGAAAAGGACAGTTGTGCAATTGACATCAGAAATAGCTGTCCTGTGAGAACAGCTAATTGCTCTGACAAGAGCAGTTTTGGTTGCCCTGAAAAGGACAGTTGTGCAATAGTGAAGAAACCAACAAAGCAGTATCTTCGTGGATTGACGTCGTGTTTCTTCAATGCAGCTTCAATGTTCGGGCACGGAGCGACAGCGCAGCGATGTTTCCATCCCGGCGACGGCAGGAGCAAATGGACGAGACACGCGCGCCCAAATTATTATATAGCCGCACGTGCCAAGCCCGCGCGCACGCGCGCGGCACGCGTCGACTATCTCCTTCTCGCTCGCGCCCGTCTACCCTTTCCTAATATTGTAATAATAATTATTGTTTCGGTGTAGAACCATCGCTAGTTGTAAGCTCTTTCGTTGTATATAGTTAAGCATTTTGTAAATAAAATTATTCAGTATTCATTCTACATTCTACGGTTAACAACGGAGTTTAATTCAAGAACCTACAAGTCTCTCTGCGCCCAAGCTCTGCCTCCTGTCCAACTACCAACCCGCTAAAGTTATAAGTGCACATTTGCATGCTAGTACCTAGCAAAATATGTGATAGTACAGGAAGAAATGAAGACATACCCACCATATTGTACCATATTTTACAGCAAATAAAGATTATTATTATTATTATTATTATAAGACAGTTTTACTCGAGTCGATCAAGTTCCACAGTAGGGTCAATAAGACTTGTGTTATTTTATTTGAATCGATTTATTATTTTAATTCTAGGAAGTATTAATTTTGAGAATGTGAAGACTGTAACAGAGATTCTGGGCACCTATCTCACTGACGAAGAGATTGAAGAAATGATGGATGACGCTGACAAAGACTATGACGGAGTTGTAAGTAACATTTCTTTATATTTTGTTAAATTCCTATAAAAATTCTATACCGATGAATAGAATTCATTTTTTTACTTTTGAGCGGGCTTGGTCGTAACATTTGTAAGGAAGCACAGAAATAATTTATTTTTGTGAAAGTAAAAATAATATAGTGAAAAGTAATCTCTTCTAGCCAACGTTTGGGTAACAGCAAATACTTGAAGCTCGTATGCTTGCTATACAAACGTCTTATCAAATATATCGTCGTCTAGTACTCATAACACAAGCTTTATTGAGCTTACTACGGGACTAATTCAATTTGTGTAATATTTTTTATTTTATCAGATATGATTAGCTTTTGGGCCAATTTCGCTTGTGAATATCAATTATTTATTAATTGTACCTTTGATAACTACTTATTTATTACAACTTCTTTTTTAGGTTTCGGTGCATGAATTCATGAAGATGATTAAGAGTAGTGTCGATATTGTAACTCCTTAATTTCTTTTATCGTACAATTATTATAGTTTATATACAACCTCTTTCGTTTTGATTAATTTTAATTATTTATTTTAGGAGTTAATTTAGTTTAGTAGTGGCAACTTTAGTAGTAAAAGGTGTTTTATAAGGACACTTTTTTTATCAATTTCTTTTGATAAAGTTTTAAATATTTTTAATGCACTATTATTTAATAAAAATAAGTTACAAACTTAAAATAATTGTAAAGAAATGTGAGTATATAATTATATTTATCTTTAGGTTTTTTACTTAATTTACGTATCTTTGCACACTAAGAACCTTTTACGTAGTGTTGCCACATGGAAAAGTGGCTGAAAGAATATGTCAATCAAATTGACAATTTTATTTTATATTTAATTTATTATTTAACGATCAATTTTATAATTTCTTAATTTCCATAGTTATTTGTGTTGTATTCAAACCAAATTAAATTAAAATACTCGAATAAGAGCTAGTAGAAACTGTTTAAAGATGGGTAAGTGCTTCAGCAAATATGAAATGAAGATACTCACATAATTAAACTGACTACATTAATACAATCAAATTTTCAGACGTTGACGAGCTAGCATTAGTCGAAAAATGCGAGAATTTAATGACGGCAGTCGTTGAAACACGCAAGCAGTTCGGAAAGAAATGCATCGACTACCAGCACAAGACGTCTCGTGTCGAAAACCAGTTGCTTCAACTACGACTCGAGAGCTTCGCAAACTACGAGAAAAGAAAGCTCCCTCAGTTCGATATCGACGATATGGCGCTGAACATCGAGGATATCAAGGCTGAGATCATGGAAAGGGAGATTAGGATTGAGAACTTGCGTAAACGGCTGAATGACACGCAGGAAGTATTGATGCAAGTCCAAAATGACCATCTTGCGAGGAAAATGCATCAGCCGGTGACGATAGAAACTCTCATGGCGCGAGCTAAGGCTAAAAATGGGAAGCAAATGATGGAGAATTCATAAGAATTCTCACATGACTTAGTATTAGAGATTTAAGTTTATCTTATTGTTTTGGTCGAGTCCTAATGGAGACCGTACTCTGTAAAACTGCCCAATCTCATGAATTGGTATTGGGGCTTCTTGACAAAACATCTGCTCTCTAACCTTAAGGGATGTTGACAACCACCACATTACACAATGTGTATGTTACATCTAATTAAGAATTTGTGTTGCCAGATCAATCACTACCCTGATCTGGGTCTAGGACTAAGCTGTTGCCCAGATTACACTTGAATCATGCTGCCAGTCTTCTCTTACAAGACTAAGGTAAGGGGAGCCGTATTATTGTATCTCGGTATCACATGGGGAACGTTACAGTTAAAACTCACTGCCAGTAGCCCCCTTGCATATTTTTTCTCAGACGCTAGGCAGCCTGCTAGTGCTATAGGCTGTCGCTATAGGTAGCTCGCTACATTGGTTTCTGGGATATATTCAAAACCTTACAAGCCTCTTTTAAATCTGACAGTGACTGTTTAAGTTTTGTAGTAGTTTCATCATTATCATCATCATGTCAGCCGAAAGACGTCCACTGCTGGACATAGACCTCCCCCAAAGACTTCCACAATGACCTGTCCTGCGCCACCCGCATCCAGCGGACACCAGCGATCTTTACCAGGTCATCGGTCCACCGTGTAGGGGGCCTGCCCACGCTACGCCTTCCGGTACGTGGTTGCCACTCGAGAACCTTTCCACCCCAACGGCCATCGGTTCTACGTGCAATGTGCTCCGCCCATTGCCACTTAAGTTTACCAATTCGGAGGGCTTTGTCGGTCACTTTGGTTCTGCTGCTTGCAGTAGTTTAGTGTTCAACAATAACAATTAGACAATTGATATAACTCCTGACGATTTTGATTTTGGTACCCAGTTAAGGAGGATAAATCCTGTTGCAGCTTTTTATGTCAAGGTAAAGCAATCTGAGAAAATTATCTGTGAAAAGGACAGTGATCTCAGAAGTATTCCATTGGACTAATTTTGATATAGGATAACTACTAGTTGTAATCTAGGTTTATTATAGCTTTATTGACTGAGGGAGCGAAGCATCTCCATTTCAGCTTTCGACAAAAAATCTTTCGTATGTCTATCTGTCTGTCCAGATGTTCTCCTCTACAGGTTGCATTTCTCAACCGATTCTCGTGAAATTTTGGGAGCAAGTTCGATAATTATATACATTTTTTGTCGAGTAAAAAAAGTGGAAAAAAAAAAATTTTTTTGCGATGTCTACAGCTCACAGAGCCACAGGGGTTAATATTATGTTCCAGTTAACCATATACATGTATTTTCCTATGTATTTAAATTAGTGCTAAATCATTTTCTCCCTTTTTTAAATGTTACATGAAATAGCAAGACAAAGTACAGTTGTGGAGTGAAAGGGTCACTCTATAACTCTATTTTAATGCTGCCTTTTCATTCTGCGACTATACATGTTGCTGTGCAAAAGTATTGAGGTGCGTACGCATCTGTGGCAGCCTCAAGGTTGAGGCTCGCCTGTTTGCTCATATGCTGTTATTTGACCATTGAGACAAACTTGGACACTTACAAAAAAGCACTACCAGAATTTTAGTATTTGTCAAAATCATATGGAAAGAAGCGTGCTAAACGTAGAACTTAAAGATAGTCAAGTTATTCATTATTAAAGCCAAATCAAAAAGCAAAACGGTTGGTGAAATAATAAAACAAAAGTGGCGCAGGACAGGCCACATGATTAGACAAAACTTGGGACAAATGGACAAAAGAAATTGTGGAATGGTATCCAAGAGGAAATACAAGAAAAAGAGGGAGACATAATCTTAGATGGTCATGACCTTAAAAAAATGGAGGTATCTGGCTGCAAAAAGCAACGGATTGTGACAAATGGAAAGCCCTAGAAGAGGCATTTGTCAAGGGACAAGTTGAGGTTATCGATGGAGAATTAGAGCAGTAATAAAATCTTTTGACAAAATAAATAAAATAATATATAAGTATAGAAAATAAGGAAAATGTAACTTCAGCAATAAAGGCTGCTTTTATTTATGGCTCCTGTAATATGGACGAGTAGCGTGCCGATAGAGCTGAGGTTATTCGTAGATAATAAATTATAGATGTGGAAATAAAATAAGTGTTCAAAAAAGTACTTGATTTTCTTTTTTTATTAGGTTGGCGGCAAACGGACATATGCAAAAATATACTCAGAGTACCCAGAGTAGGCGTCAAATAGTAATACCGCTAAGAGCGAGAAGAACATATACCAAATTAGATAAGAGCGACAGAGAGGGATATATCATTTGTTGTCCTTGTTATAGTTCCGCTTTTCTTAAATTTGCCTCAATGTCATCTAAACATCAAGTCAAATAGTTTGAGGCAAATAAACGATTACCCGGCCAAATTAAAGAGGTTGTGTCTTGAAAGCCGCCAGACGTTTAAGACTAGTTCTTAATTTAGCTGCATAAGAGCTTTTCTGCCCCTCTTGGTGATACTCATATGTGGTCTATAGAAATCCTTACTCTGAGCTTAAATATAATCCATGGTAACACTGAAAACAATGTTGCCACAATAAATAAATCATACCATAAACAAAATAGTAACAACGTGCATAGCCATCTTTATAGCTGTATTTTGCTTTATATTCATTAGCTACAAAATATGCAATAATTTATGTATGTAATTATGAGCGTATTACTTACAGAATTATACAAGTATATCATTTATTAAAAAATATGTAGTAACTTCATTATAGTTACATCACAGTTACGTTTATTTATGGCCAGGCCAGAGGTTTTGTAATCGTTTCTTAGTAACGACATAAACAGAAAGACATTTACTGAGTAAAGTATTATTAACAAAACAACAAACTTCAATGGCAGACATACAAAGCATTTTTAAGAAAAGCTGCGTCTTGCCGGATGTAATAAACACGGCGCCTTCCGATTTACTAACAATTCGATACAACAGTGGTGTGAGTGTTGAGACGGGAAAAGAGTTAACTCCTACTCAAGTAAAAGATAAACCCGAAGTAAAATGGGCATCTAAAGAAACAGAATACTATCTTTTAGCTATGGTTGATCCTGATGCACCGAGTCGAGAGAAACCAAAGTTCCGAGAGTGGCATCATTGGTTGGTGGGCAATATTCACGGCGGTGATATGAATAAAAGTGAAGTTCTGTCTGATTACATTGGATCAGGTCCACCAAAAGGCACTGGTCTGCATCGCTACGTGTTTTTAGTCTTCCACCAACCAGACAAGTGTGATTTTTCTAAAGTTCCGAAGTTACCAAGTAATTCCGGTAATAACAGGGGAAATTTCTCTATTGCCAAATTTGCTCAGCAATTTAAACTTGGAGCCCCCGTTTCTGGAAACTTTTATGTCGCCCAGTGGGATGATTATGTGCCAAAACTATATGCTAAACTCAAAGATTAAAAGTATTTTTCTTCCATTAGCATTTTGCTCTGAAAGCTCGTGAATGGCAATCTTGTATAAAATTATAAGTAAAAATGTGCTTGTCTATGTCTTCGATCGATAACAATTTCCGCCTCCGCGTGACATTCTCATTTTTTCGGTCCGCCATATCGTCCGCCATTACATTTCTAGAGTTTGCGTAAATTGGTCGTTGCAGTGTGCGATCATAAAACCACATTGGTTATCAGTGACATTAATTACGTGCGTCGTGTCGCAGCGTTTCGTTAGAACAAAGAGACTTTACGTTCAATCGTATGTCCATCCAGAATCTCAACACATTCGACCCGTTCGCCGATGCTATCAAAAGCTCGGAAGACGACGTTCAAGATGGATTAGTCCACGTCCGGATCCAGCAGCGGAACGGGCGCAAGACGCTTACGACGGTGCAGGGCCTGTCATCGGAATATGACCTGAAGAAGATCGTGCGGGCATGCAAGAAGGAGTTCGCGTGCAACGGGACCGTGGTCGAGCATCCCGAGTACGGAGAGGTGCTTCAGTTGCAAGGCGACCAGCGCGAGAACATTTGCCAGTGGCTCACCAAATCGGGACTCGTTAAGCCCGAGCAGCTCAAGGTGCACGGTTTCTAAGCCGCGTCGCAGTGGCAGCCCGACCGAACATGTCCGCATCGTGAAATCATCATAGTCTAAATAAAATGAGAACGTGCGCGTTATAACCCTATCGAAAATGTATTTAGAAAGCACCGATGTTTACAGAGAAAATCGTATGCCGAGGCTTCGGCCTCCCGCGCCCTGTGCCTTTGACTCCCGTGTATAATAAAGTAAATATTTTCCAGCGACGCTCCCGCGTCTCTGTTAAGCTTTAGTTGCAATTGTATGCCGAACGAAATAGTAATAATCACTTTGTTTTTTACGACATTAATACTTATTAAATTGCTGTAATGATTATATGATGTGTCTCAATTAAACATGTTTTTCTAAGAAAACTGGTTTCTTTTGCCACGGTTGCATTTCCTGATGTCAGTAAACTTACAATTTAGAATGGTAGGCAGGTAATAGTGAAAGTAGGTACGGATTGCGGTAATTCTTAATTGTCACGCAACGCGTACTCAGCATATTTCTTGTCGCCATACGACCTACTTCACGAATTCTATTTAATTGAAAATTATAATTACCACGCGATTTGCTTATGACTGTTATGTACTGTACTAATCCATTATCTAATAGCTAGTGACGAAATTCATTAATTTAATTTTTTACTTTTATTCAGTTTCCCATTACACTTCTTAGTATTCACAGACCACTTAACCTAGGGTTAAGTGGTCAGTGTTAGTATTTAAGATAAGTTTAAGTAAACACTTCTTCATTTATAGTACCTTGTGTCTGACATTGATAATGTGACGCATACGACTCAAACGGACTTCGGTTATATTATGACTCACACCTCAATTTAGGAAACGTAGGCAGGCCAAGACGAGGACAGCGTTATGATTAACTTGGAAGTACCTATGTACTTCCTAATTCTATTGATTGTTATCAATAATCATACACTTGGTGGAAACTACTTTGTAGGCCACATGGCAATTTTGAACACAGAATTTAACCAGTGACGTCATTCTATCTCTTTTCCGCATGTCAATGAGCAAGAGGGACAGTCAGGAAAAAATTCCCTAACCTATTATAGGCGTTGATTTAACCAGGGATTCCGTTTGCCGATGCCTGAATGAGCGAGAGGGAGAAACAATATATGGGTCTATTGATGCTTGCGACTCCAAAGACTAATCACAAGCGTGTTGCAAACCCTTTATTAACTTGAGGATTCGTATTCGATACCTATATTGCAGATGCAGACATTGATATTCAAGATTTTCGCTATTTTTTGTCTCAATTCATAAACCCGCCTATCGATACTCAAAATCATAAATACTCATGCGATACGTCGTCTTTAAAAAAATGGAGCTGAACTGAGCCAGGCGGATATAAACCGAAACTGCAAGCATAAAAATTTGGTTTTTCTGCGCACACTGGCAACTAGGTATGTCTATAGCACAGAATAAGTACTATAGTTGGTTTTCATACCTACAGCTTTTAGTACTGTAGTGGATATATTATATACGTATCTCTTATTGGTTTGTGCTCTAAGCAATCCACGCCTGTGCAACCTTGTCTGTCTTTGATACAAGTTAATATAGGCGCGCCCAATTTGCTGATTATACGCTTCTTGCCATATACGAGTACTATTATTTTCCAAATACGAGGTTTCCTTCCAGCAACCGATGTCGTTGCTACAAACATTAATGAGAGTTCCTCGTCAGAAAATTGTGATGAGACACAAAGTAATAATGTTAGCGTTCGCCATTTGTGACTAGCTCGCGCCTTCACGCCCCTGACATCATCCAAGTCTATATCATGACGCAATATAGCGTGAAGCGCCTGGTCAATGACCTGCCATCGTGCAGCTCCTGATTTGGTCAAGTCCCAGAATCCGAGGATCCGAGGGTCAAGCCGTCTTTCGAAACTGAAAACATCGTATACGTGTCGTCGTACGTATAAACTCGCACGGCTCACACCTATATCCCAGTGGTGTTATTGCGGAGGTACCTTCCCAAGTAGAACCACTCTAGCACATAGCAGACATTCACGGCCGTCCTCGCATGCGCGGAACTTGCGCTTCTTAATTAGCTTATTCCTTTACTATATGGCATTTATTAATTTTAGAGGTAATAAATCATAAAAATAGGACAGGATATCACCATCCACAGCGTTGAGGTAATGATAATGACTGATGAGGATGATGGTGATGACAGAATTAAAATCAATAGGTACACAAATTGAGTCCAATCATATCTTATTTATTATTATGATCATGATAATCACAGTAAAAGAAATGTGTTGTTTCCTTCACAAACTTAACGGAACCATAAATGTTTCACCAAGGTTCACAGAGCTGGTATTTCTCAATACATTCAATAAGCCACCCTATAGGCAATGCTTTTAGATGCAACATATTGTAGAGTGGCTCATACATGTCCTTATATATGATGTAATGGGAGCAGTTGTACAGCTTGCTGTCTCGCTTGGCATGGTATGGGACCAGCTTCTCCGCTTCTGGAATAGATTCCGGATTGGGAGCCCGTCTGAGTGCAACTCCACCTGCATCCGTAACCAATTTACTTAGGATTCCTTTCGTAACTTCTATTTTATCAGAAATCTTGTATTTAATGTTAAAGTTGTGAAAGTAAAAGTGGCAACCGTTGAAAATGCCGGGAAGGTGCTTGTATTTGTTGTAGCGGGCATTTTTCGGGCCTCTATATGTTGTAGTCCCAACACCTTGGACTTCATGCTCTTCAAACGATTCTAAGTTTTCTTCAGTTGATTCAGTGACCCATTTTGAAGTTATTATCCACAGGTTATTGACAATGCCTTGTAAGACTTCTAAGCTGGAATCACAGATACCGTCTTCAGCATCAACTATTATATGTGTTACTTTATTGCTGAATTTTTGTTCAATATGAAGGTTAGTGTGATGTCTCACAAGGGTTTTGAGCTTGTTGTTGACCGAGCGAAACTGTGACACACAGTAAACCCGTATATCTTCGCAATCTAGCTCTATCTGTCGCTGGACTAGTTCTAAATTGAAACTTTCCTCAGTAACTATCCTTTTTTCAGCAACATCTTTAATAATTGCTTGTATCTTGGGAGCAGCAAGGGTGAGAGGAGTCTCGCCTTTGCAATTTCTAGCGTTAATATCAGCTCCGTAAATAACAAGTTCCTTAGCAATTTCTATTTGTTTATAGCGAATGGCTTCATGTAAAGGAGTCTCATTGCCTTGCCCTGGGACATTGACTAGTGCATTATGGCGCAGTAAAAGCTTGACTAAGTCCTGCCGTCCATTCTGTACAACCTCATGTAGAGGTGTCCAGCCAGCATTATCCTTCGTATTGATGCTTGCTCCTTCACTCAACAGTTTGGTTACTTTGTCAGCTTTTCCCATTCTGCAAGCGATGTGTAACAGAGTCTCACCTTTAGCGTTTCTCTTTTCGGCGATTCTGTTAGATTTGGACATGGTAGAAGCTAAAGATAATGTTGAATTATTTAAAATATCTTGTTTGGCGGTTGGGGCATGTTTGGGAGTTTCGGAGACAGCATTTGCCGGAGCTGTGTCTAGCGGGGAGTCAGTAATCTTTGCGACCATCATCATCGTGTCCGGAGATTCAACAGAATCGAAAGAGATATTTTCTTTTAAAGGCTCGATTATAGCAGACAAATTTTTCGCAGCATCGACTGCATCGCTCAACTTATCGTCCGACCAAGTCGTGCAATCTTCTAGAGACACTTTACATTTCGGACAGTGCGATAAATTTTGGAAATGCTCGGAGCAAATCAGATGATAACATTTGCTTAGTGTCACCGGATTTTTACAAAACTGCTGGCATTCTACACAGAATAAACATTTGTTCATATCTTCTAGAGCACTTAACAAGTTATCCAAGTCCTTTTTAGACATTTTAAGCACGGTATCTAAGTTTTCTCCAGCAAAAGAAACAAAACTTTGCTTCTATGGGCGGGAAAATTCACAAAACACCGTGTTGTTACTACAATATTAATTTATTTGACGTGACAGTGACAGCTTTGCTTTTCATCCATCGCATATCGTCTTGAGATCCTATTTTCAATTTCTATCAAGCATAAATATATATACATTAAGCAAAATATGCTGATTTTTTATAATGTATATTAACTTTCCAAGGAACTGAGTATTTTAATACTTATTAAGATTTCATAGCCTATGTTTTAGCAGATTGATTTGATTTGATATTCTGTTCACCGCTATTTTTAAAAATGTGTTCTATGCAATAACGAAACGCGTAGCTGTCAGGAAATTGACATATTTTATTTGACATACACTGACTTACATGTCTATTTGCAAATGTCCAATTTCGTCAATACTTTCATGTATTTTGTTACTGAATTTTAAATAACAAACGTGAAACATTATGTTTTGATTTTGCAAGATATCGGTAAAATACATTTGTTAGATCTCGTATATTTATAAACAGGTACATGACACGTATTACAGTTATGTTATGAATGCACCTAGTCCTATTACTCATATGTTAGTTTTTTATTTAGTTACTTGCACACGTATAATTAAATTCATAATCATTAATACTGATTATATGATCAATTCATTAGTATTGTAAATTATGCATAATAATGTTGTGTTTCCGAAATATGTTGACGTTAATTCGATCATTAACTATTACTACTGCTTTATACATCTATAGCTAATTTGAAATTGTTATGAGAATCAAATATTTCTTCACATTAATGTGTAGACAAATCAAGACAATTAAATGCAGAAGGAACAGTCTAGCCTTCTAGTTCTACAAATCGATAATAGCTAAAATAGTTGCAAGAAATGCAAGTTCAAAAGTAGTTTTTGTGGCAAATACATGTGTTGTATTTGTGGAAAAAAAAATTTAGCCTGTAACATGGTAAAATGTATGAATAATATTTTTATTAATTTTCTACTAGATAATTACTTCAACAAATTACTATTACTATGGACTATAAGCATAAAAATATCTAGTTCTTTATGGCCAATATAGTCAGAAACATCTATGTACACTGAGTAACATAATATATGAACTCGTGGAAAACCAGTTCTGTCAAGCTGATTTAATTTGACAGACAATCAGGTGTACTCTTTGAGTAATGATTGCAAGGATTATTATACAACAACATTACTAATGATAAGAGTATAAGTAGGTAGAGAGTATAGAGAGATATTTATATCTCAATGGTAACATACATATATATTTATGATAATGTGGTCTTTAGACAGCAGATGGAAAATTTGTAGGTACACAATCTTGGTTATATACTATGATGTATGCATTGTCTTTTATAAAAGTAATAAATACCACTCATAAATAGAATAACAATTTCAGGTGTAATAAAAAATGGCAGACAAGCTAACACTCGGGCAGCGGGTGAAGGTGGTTGGCAAGGATGTGAAGGGTTCAGTGGCATATGTGGGACACCCAACCTTCGCTACCGGGAAGTGGATTGGTGTGATCCTTGACGAACCCAAGGGGAAGAACAACGGGACCGTACGGGGGCATGCTTACTTTACGGTGAGTTCCTTTTATTTATTTAATTTGTTGAATTTCAAAGCTATTGTACTTGAATAGTATTAGCAAAGTACTGTACATAATAAGAGGTGCTCAGAATACACAAGACTAGACAGTAAATAATTGTACAGGAGTTCATTCTTCTGATTAAAATTTTCACTGCCATACTACAAAACATAATGTTGCGCTGTTGAAGCCACAGCAATGAAACAACACATAGAAATGAAATGTGTGTCGGCAGTTGAGGATGTGGTGTTGTAGTCACGACATTCCGATGTTGTGTATTGCCAACTGTGGTGGTAAAAAGGTTAAACCTCAAGCATTTCTGCGCACTCATCAACTAATTCAAAACTAGCAAAAAATTCTGAAAGTTGCTCCTTGCATTACACATTACAATACATAGACACTGATATCAGAAGGGCCAATTTTCAGTGTAATAAATTAATGACAGATAAATTAATCATTATAAGAACCACAAATCAGTTTTTTTAATCTTGCAAGGCCCATATACTATTTTATAGCTTTATGAAACAGTATTCAACCTTAATTTTGGATATCAGTGATAATATCAAATAAAAAGTTTGGTATAAAATATATTGTTAGTATAACATGAAACTCATTTTAACAGAAAACAAATTCATGTAGTTACAACCAATTGAGGGTAGTTCGAATTGCATTGTTCTTATAATAGAGGTAGTTCAAAATTTAGTTGATTAACTCTGGTAGAAGCAGTTAAGTGTTCCTTATTTAAAAAATTACAAAATAATTTAAATTTACTTAGATTTAAGCTGTGTAGTGAAGAAAGTATTCCTCATATTCTTGGTTGACAGTTTGTGGTTCTATAAAACTGTTTTTTATTAATAACGGAATAATACGTGCGATAATTGTATAATACAATGTATATAGGGCACATTGAACCCTTTGACTTACAGTCCAATTGGACTCAGTATATTGAGAGGTTACAACAGTTTTTCATTCTAAATAAAATTGAAGATGAAATCAAAGTGTCTGCCTTAGTGAGTTTGATGGGTAAAGAGGCTTATGGCTTGCTAGTACAACTGTGTTCCCCAGACTCCCCTCTAACGAAAACGTTTACTAAACTAGTGAAACTTATGAAGGAACATCTAGAACCCACACCAAATGTGCTAGAGGAACGCTACAAGTTTAGGCAAAGGACTCAAAATCCAGGAGAATCTGTCATGGACTTTGCAACGGATTTGAGAAAGATGACAACGGATTGCGACTTTAAAGATCTTGATGGTCATCTTCGTGACCAGTTCATCTTCGGCCTCAATGATAATGTCAGACAACGAATTATGCAGGACGATGGATTAACATTCAACAAGGCAGTGGCGCTGGCGCTGAAAGAGACAGAAGATTGTAGTGAAATGAAAGACAAGGATGAAAAGTCTTCCAAAGATCATGTGTTTAAAGCTACTCCATTGCAAGAAAGTGGCAGTCCAATAGAGTGCTTGTGCTTTAACCAGTGTAATAGTGTCGATAATTCAACATCAGAATCCACAACACCTCACTGTGAAGACTACAATCTTAGCGAACTTAGTATTGACATACCTCCTAATATTTCCGTATCACCGAGAGACTTAGATACTGCAGCTGCCAACGAAACTAACCAAAAACCAAGTCAGTTTGTTGACAACTATAAAATTGTAAAAGCTGCGCTAAACTGTTCTATAGCTATCACGGAGTGCCGGCACGCTCTGATACAGCAAGCCAAACAGGGACAGGCTTACCATAGCGCTGAAAGTTGCAATAATGCTATAAAAGCAGCATTAAATTATGCCATAGTGATGACAGAGAGCCGCCTAGCGGCATTACCAGCGGTTAAGGATCATAACCAACGCCAGGCATATCAAGAAAGTATAGATTTGTGCAGCAGGACTGTCAAGTCTGCTATTCAATTAGCTATAGCTGTCACAGATAGTCCGTTACTAGGGAAGTCCAGCGTGGATCATGAAGACACTGAAAAATTCAAAAGTGTTAAGGCTATGGCGCAATCGAAGCAACGATTGGACTCTGTAGTACCCATAGGTCAGCGAGTGAAAGTAGCGGGCAAAGACGTGAAGGGAGTCGTAGCATACGTGGGCTATCCCACTTTCAGTACCGGGAAGTGGATTGGGGTCATCCTCGATGAACCCAGGGGGAAGAGCAATGGGACCATTCGGGGACATGCTTACTTCACTGTGAGTGTGATCAATTCATTATTTACATTTACGTTATCTACAGTAGCGACATATTGTTTTTTTTTATTCAGTGGGGAAGCATACAGTCAGGGTATCTGCCAAGCCAGACAGGTACTGTGTGTGTGGTTTGTGTGAGGTGTGCAATAAAGAACCAAGACCAAGACCACCGGGGAATGGGCAGCAGCATTCCTTGAGTGCGGTGGAGATACTGCGATCGCCAACCCGCATGCCAAGCGTGGCGATTATGGCATTTACCCCCCATGAAATTGGGGGAGGCCTATGTCCAGCAGTGGACGTCCTAGGGCTGATATGGTGGTGGTGGTGGTGGTGGTGGTGCAATAAAGAGTATTCTTATCGTATCGTACTGCCCGCGGGCAAAAGGCCTGTCTAATATTAAACCTACTGTTTAAAATCCTGTCCTCATTATGATACCCATCTGCATTTGCTTGTTCTCAATCGTTCATCAGGCACTAAAGGCACATTAGGATAGAATTTATTAACCAAAAAAAAGTGTTCAAATAATTTCTTAAACAAAATAACGCCGTCCACACTTGGCACAGTCTGTATCGTGGGAGTCAGGTCAATAACGAGAATTACAAATAATATGCGGCTTTTGACAAACTTTAAGGAAAAGTAAACAACAGTTAACACTACATATATACTATCACAAAAAAAAAAATTTGGAGGGTGCGGGTATTTGTGTAAATGAATGTAGTAGAGTGTGTGTTGGTATAAAAGTGAGGAAGAGTGTGTAGGAGAGGGAAGAGCGTGAGTAGCTCTTTACTTTGTAGCTTCTTCAGCCTGATTGTAAGTCCAGGATACCAATTTTGATTATCTGTGAATCTGGACCAGCACAACTGGACTGACTTTCCAAGAGTGACTATGACCCACTTTCTTAATTTATTTACTGTGCTGGACACTATAGTATAGTGCTCTTTCTCCCTTTTCAGTGCGAAGAGAACTATGGCGTCTTCGTCCGCCAGACTCAGATCCAGCTGCTAGATGGTGAGGATAACCCGATGGAGACCTCGATCACCTCGGTGGACGAGCCGAGAGCTCCATCCACAAACCGCCGGCTGAGCAGGTGAGCTTTATCACAATGGAATAAGGGCTAGAGTTGTATGCAGTTTAGTGGGAACTGGTGGGTAGTTCTAATCTTTATGGCAGTGGTATAAGATTCAGAATTAAATGCATTTTAGTCAGTACTAGCCAGTAAAAATGAGTTAACACCAGAAATTTGTTAAGCTGTGTTTTTCAAACAAATGAAAACTAGCTGCAAAACATGTGGGTGACTTTTTTTAATCTTGAGAATTTGGTAAAAGATTGTTAATCTATTGTTTTATCCGGCCAGTAAGACGGTCAAGATTTTGATTACTCTCGTAGGATTTCGAGACTTATTTCGGGGGTATAAGAATATGAATTGTTTGAATTTTAGTTTTGACAGTAATTTTCTATTTTTTAAATATTAGTATGTTCAATTTGATAGTTCGTGTAAGACTACAGTAGACATTTACGGTGATTGATACATCGTAGGTAAGAGGTAGATTTCTAAGACTGTATGTATATTGGTACAACTCTTATACCATTATATTATCTATGTAACGCAACAGACAGCTACTGGTAAATTAACTATCAAGTTTGAAACGCACAGAGCGTGGTGCAGCGTTGTTACGTGGCGGAGGCGGTTTTTTCGTGAAGCGAACGCCCTCCGGGGGACGTCCTACCAAAAAATCCGCTCAGTATTCGATAGCACAGTAGAGCGGAGGCGATGTGTGTGACATATGAAGCAGTAATGACAGTAGATAGTTTCGGAAATATCAAAAATGTAAAACCGCCTCCGCGCCAGCGTTTCGACCTTCAGTCATACATTTGAATCTGTTGCGATGCATAGATTTGTGTTCTTATTCTGGATCGTTCCGATCTTGCCCCTCACGGGACAAGTTCGTATTCGGCAGGATTTTTCTAAGCATGAGTGTTCTTTAGGCGTTGTCCTAATTGATAATTGGCCGTCGCTCGCGTGCTCATACTATTCGATCGCAGTTCGTGATACATGTCGATCGTGAGATCACAATTATGGGCAATTAGTAACGACTATTCACATATGTAGTGGATAGAGCTTTCCTATCGGCTAAACTCACAACACGACCAGACCCGAAATGGCTATTAGTGTAAGCTGTACGCTTAAAAAAACTGCAAATCGATGTACAGTTTAGCCGTTTGGCACACGCATACTAGAGGTCAAAACAAAATTTTTGACCCGCAGTTCCTAAAAAAAATTCCCTTAGGGGGGGAGTAATGAGACATTTTACTTTTTTTATGTTTTTTTTTTCAGAAACCTATTGTGTGTAGTATCATATGAAAGGGCTTTTTAAGGCGATTCTAGAAATATACCACATCATTACATTTCAGCCATATTTTTTTAATTAAAACAAAAATAATTTTCGAAACATACCAAGTTTGGGCTCATCCGGACACCATATGGCTGATTTTTTTAAAATACAATATGCCACAAATGATACGTGATATCCTCATATCTAACCTCATAAAAGCAATTTTGAAAATAATTTCACTAAGTATTTTTATTATATTTTTCAATATTACAGTGTCACAGTTCTACTTCAATACCTATTTTACGTGACTTATGGAACTGTAGCGCAGATACGGTACATATTAATCATAAAATGATACGTAGTATTCATATATCCAACGGGAAATACCTCTTTAACCCTTTAACTGCGCCTTTTCATCAGTTGGTATAGTTTGTATAGTTTTTGACATAAAATATCAAGGTTGGACTCCTTCAGATACGATATAACCAACTAATTAGGTTAGATATCAAGATATGACGTATCACAAATGATACGTTACATCTTGATATCTAACCCCAAGAAAGCAATTTTGAAAATAATTTCATTTAGTTTTTTTTTTATGTGTATAATTTTTCAATATTACAAAGTCGCACAGTTCTGATGAAATTATTTTAAAAATTGCTTTCTTGGGGTTAGATATCAAGATATAACGTATCATTTGTGATACGTCATATCTTGATATCTAACCTAATTAGTTTGATATATCGTATCTGAAGGAGTCCAACCTTGATATTTTATGTCAAAAACTAAACAAACTATACCAACTGATGAAAAGGCGCAGTTAAAGGTTTAAAGAGGTATTTCCCGTTGGATATATGGATACTACGTATCATTTTATGATTAATATGTACCGTATCTGCACTACAGTTCCATAAGTCACGTAAAATAGGTATTAAGTAGAACTGTGTCACTTAGTAATATAGAAAAAAAAAAAAACTTAGTGACATTATTTTCAAAATTGCTTTTTTGAGGTTAGATATGAGGATATCACGTATCATTTGTGGTATATTGTATTAAAAAAAATCAGCCATATCGAGTCTGGATGAGCCCAAACTTGGTATGTTTCGAAAATTATTTTGGTTTTAATTAAAAAAATATGGCTGAAATGTAATGATGTGGTATATTTTTAGAATCGGCTTAAAAAGCCCTTTCATATGATACTACACACGATAGGTTTCTAAAAAATATATTTTTTTCCATACAAAAATTAAAATGTCTCATTACTCCCCCCCTAAGGGAAATTTTTTTAGGAACAGCGGGTCCAAAATTTTGTTTTGATCTCTAGTATGCGTGTGCCAAACGGCTAAACTGTGCATCGATTTGCAGTATTTCTCTGAAATCGGGCTTGTACGGCTACCACTATATCAACTATCGTATTAAATGGTTGACAAGTTTATGTATGTTAATGTGAAACTTTATTAGTTAAGGCCCCCCCCGCACGCTCGGCTAATCTCGATTCTCCATACAAACGTAGTTTCGTTCTTATTTTAAAACGCCGTTCTGAAATAACATGAAACTTTGTATACACAATGGGAGCCGCCATATCTAGGTCGGAAATTAGTTTCTGTTGCTAGAAATTGTAATACAAAAAAAATACAAGTTTTTGAGTTTTTTATGTCTTGTATGAAAACCTTAATAATTGCTGTATTTTTTCTCCATTATAATTTCAAGCAACAGAAACTAATTTCCGACCTAGATATGCCGGATCCCATGGTGTATACAAAGTTTCAAGTTATTCCAGCATGTCGTAAAATGAGAGCGAAACTATGTTTATATGGAGAACTGAGCGTCTTGCGGACTCTTAATGTCAAATGTCAGAATGAAAACTGGTAGTATTTTGCCATTTGTCATGACATATGTTAATTAATTACGGTAATAGAGAGATGATTTATTTGCTCACCACATACACACACGTTATAAAAATAAAGACATAAATAATAATTCAACAACTTAAAATAGGAACATAATCTATAAACAGAGGGTACTCTTTATATTCGTATGTAAGCGAACAATATTTGTGTGCACTGCAGCAAGACAAAAAGGTTCCAACTCAGTGTGTAGATTTTGCTCGCAATTGAGCATAACACTGGTATTCTGTCAGAATCTAAGAGACATATGTGTAGAATATATACAGACAGACAAACATACATAAATAAAATAACGAATATATCAGAAAAATGTGACGTGGTCCTATTTATAAATAAAAAAAAGAATTAAAGAAAAGGTAAATTCAAAGAACGATATCTGCAAACGAATTGCCGTGCGGAATTCCTACCACTTGTTTTTAACTCCCTAGGCAAAAAGAGAGTGTTACAAATTTAATGTGTCTGTCTGTGGTATCGTGGCTCCCAAACGGATGAACCGGTTTTCGATTAATTTGTTTTTTGTGTGGATAGAATTTTATTCCGAGTGTTCTTAACCATGTTTCATGAAAATCTGTTCAGCCGTTTTTGAGATATTGAGCTTTAAAAAGAAAATTGATTGACACTTCTGCGGGTCTAGTCGTATTCTAACTCTAGCCTATGGGAAAGGATTATTCACTACGTCAGTACCGTTGATACAAAGTTCAAAGCACAAAGAAAGCGTCCTCGGTCTGCTACGATAGTATATTCAGGGCCTTAATCAGAGGCGTCTCTAGCCCATGTAGCGCCCGTGTGCGAACATTACCGTAGCGCCTCTGGTAACTGCAACGCATACCCTGCACCATAGGTAAAAACGCCTCCGGCCTTAATTGTCACACTGCTTGATAAATACCTCCCTCTTTTTTTCCATTGTCTCGGTCAACCTCCCACCAGTCTTGCTTAAGACGCCAAGTTTGTCTTGCCATCTCCGAAGAGTTCCGCCGCGTCGCCGTGTTCGGTTTAAAGGTTGTCGGACACGTAACCGCTCGGCGCCACCTCAACTCGAGCCGTCAGGTATTCTTTGTAAGAAATTCCATACTGCATACATATCGGCGTCGGAACGCATCTCGCCTCGCCTCGGCACAAGCTAGTAATACGCGGCGCGGTGCGGGGGCAGCTCGCAGTCATCGAGCTCACGTCGGGCCGCCGCCGCGTTTCCGTCTCGCCGCCTGAACGGGGACGGAGCGCAGACCGCCATCGTTACCCCCGCGACCATCGACGATTATCGATCACCAGCTCTAGCCGCCGCCGAGCTTTAAGCGCGCTACCGCCCTGCCGTAAGCGCGATGTCACCTAGCCCCAGCCGCGCGGACACGGAGGTGCTAAGCCGTTTCCGTTACGTTCTTGCGTATGGTTGAGGCCTGGTTGACGTCGAGCCGACGAGGTGAGAAGCGGTTACGTGTGCGATAACCATAAGGGGACCCACATAGTGGTAGAAGCTAGTATGCGCGTTTCAATTTTTCTATGTCTTTTGATCTTTGTATCAATGGTACAATAAAATTGTCGTGTAATTTCCATATTAAATGTTTTAAATAATGCTAACGACTATTATATATTTAATACATCTTCGGCACGGTGACAACTGTCATCGCAGCACAAATCATGTCATGTTTCACGATTGAGATGACAGTAGTCATTGTAGCCAAGCTGTATTAAAAACATAATGGTGTGTTTGATCATGCGAGCGACGGCAATTCGGACAATAATTTAGCGGTGGTATCTGGTTTAGATTCTTCTAGATCTACTAGTTTCTATAAGAGTGTTGCTATTGCACTAAGTTTCTAGTCTTTTTTAACGGCTCAGCCCACGGCTACTGGCAAGCCCGAGCCCGGAGAGATGCACAAAATGGTACACAATATACATTCACTACGCAATGCAAGTGTTACTTCTTCAATTGTATTGCCAGTACTGCTAAACGGTGTTGCTAGAATAAAAAGAAACAGCAATAGAATAGATTAAATGTTATGTTGCAAGATTCAATATGAAGTTCCCAGTTGTAAGTGTCAAAGGCATATATTTTTTATCCGATTACATTTTAGGGAGGCTAATCATCATTTACATTTAGTAGTTGGTAGTCTGTCACTTTACTGGTATTTCATGGGGTCATATAAGATGTATCTCTTCCAATTTCGACAATGATTTTTCAGAACACTAGCGTTTTTTGCCCATAATCGACGCGCCATTGGTTTTTTATTTCGCGATCTTATATTTCTGAGGAAAACAGTTAATTGTCCTTGAAATCATATGAATGTTTTTTTTTTTAATACGGACACCATTTTTGGGGGTCCACAGCGAGTCCCATTAATACAGGGCGATAAATAATAGTGTGTTGGGCAGTATCGTATCTTGAGAGTCTTCAATATACGATGTTACCTCAATGTTAAACTTCTTGCGCGATCTCTCACTCACTACTCGCAAAGTAATCGAGTTATAGAGACGGAATGCTCTACACGAGACTACTCAGGATACGTTACTGTTCAATGGCAAAAACACGAAATGTTTGTCAAAATCAATGTCAAAAGAGATAGATAATGTGAGTGGGATAGAAGAAATCGGTTGCGCGACTAAAGCAGCAACTGGCATGAACATCTGTACGGTTAGCAAATTCAAGCCAAATATTACAATTACAACCTTTGCTATATTGCGTGGAACTTACCCCATCTCTTTATCTCGTTCTATTTTTGAATGGGGAGTAATTTGACAAAAACTGCAGATGTTTATGCCACCATGTATAGTTTCATCGTAGTATTTCTGCCTGTATCCTAGTGGGGCGTGTCTAACCGTGTGTTTTCTCCGCTAGTATAACAGTGGCCCAGCGGTCTAGGCCGACCACGTGAGTACATCACTGTAGCACTCGTAGCTTGTGCACTTGGGTTTGGTGTGTGGGATAAGATCGTCGTAATACGAATATTGTAACTGTTTTATAAAACCGACATGAAAAAAACTTATTCTTCAAATAGTATTTTACAACTTTATGGTGTTTTTACCTTGACAAGTCTTGTGCATTCAATTCGTAGAAGAACTATGTTATTTTGTTAACAATTTGACAAATTTTAATTTAGGTAAGATGTACGGAGCAGAAATCATTTTGTTAAATATCTACCCATATGTTAAAACTCTTTATGGAACTCAATAACAAAAAAAAAAAACGAAATGAAAGTTTCAGTCGACTAACGATATGACGATCTTAGCCCTGTCAAGTATTTGGTTTGAGTTTTGACTGAGTTTATGTACGAATAAAATATTGTAGATCTTTACTTCACTACGAATACCGATTATGAGTATGACGATTTTACCTGCAATAGCCCCTTAAGACCCCACGGGCCTACTGGGAGGAGTTATTGTCCTAAAGAAATTTAAATCATTTTCTACTAGAATAGATATGTATTCATTGTTTCAGTTGTTTTTTTAGCAAAGGAATTTCGACTCTATTTCTGATAATGAAAGTTTCAAATGAAATTTTCATTTTGTATTGTATAGTTTGCCTTAATAGGATAAGTCAGTTGGTACAACCGCAGATTTTCTGTAATTTATCCATACATAAACTCAGCCAATAGCCTGTCATTGAATGTCAAAATTGCGTATGGTGCCGCGAGAGAGTTGAGCGTCCATAGGGTCCGGTGTCTGCTCACCATGAGGCAGACTTCATGTTTGTGTGCTACCATCGTGGTATAACAAAATTTATTTTACATTTAGACATTTAATGCTCGTTAATTTATCCTTAAGCCATGCCCTCACGTAAAGTCTGGCAAAAGTGGCAACACTGTAGTGTCGTCCCTTTTTTCCTAGATTGATTTAAAAGGGATGACACTACAGTGTTGCCACTTTTTAATCTCTACTCTTTTTTGCCAGACTATATCCAGCGCATATTAAAAGTTTGATTCGACGAAATGATGAATTTTGGGAGGATAAAATGAGGTCATAGCTTAATTTAGTCGCATGTTATTGTTTTCCCTATCCTTGACAATTATAATTTCCTTTGTTTTGTAAATAATTTTATTGCACACATTAATGTACAGCACAATTGTTTGTTACTTTTTGCCAATTTTTCATCGGTCAGCCAGTATCAAATGATTAGGTCTGATTCTAGTATGTTTTGTGCACTTATTTTTCTAAATATGTTAGGAGGACTTGTGATTTGATTACATTTAGGTGTTATGAAAAATTCGCGAAAAGATTTTATTTAATTTATAGTCATAAAAATCCCAAATTTGTTTATGTTTAATTTTGCACGCATACCTACGCAAGTTACCCAAATCATGTAAAAAAAATGGATGCAACTCTTTTATGGTAAATCGTATTCGTTCCGTTTATTAAACTATTTTACGGGTTATTCTCACTTGTTACCGGTAACCATGGGAAATTATGTCATTCCCATCGGTCACCACGATAAATGTTACTAGTGGTAACAGATACAGATTTTTCTAGGCAATTCCCATCGGTTACCGTTTAAGTGTTGGTGGTAACTACGTTTAGTGGTGACATACATACATACATACATATAATCACGCCTGTTTCCCATAGGGGTAGGCAGAGATCACGGATTTCCACTTGCTACGATCCTGACATACAACTTTCGCTTCATGAACTTTCATAACATTCTTCATGCATGCGCGCCGATTTAGGGTACCCCTGACCTGGCCTTTCTGCAGAATGTCTCCGAGAATAACCAGGGGAATTTTCCCACTGGCAAAATAAGAAAAATTCCCAGCCTGTATAGTCAACAGCAAAAGTAGATGATCATTTTAGTACATGACAAGTTACTTTCACTACTTTAACGCGTCCCAATTGTCGCAGTATTGTTACGTTAGTGCGACAAAGTACTAAAATGATCATCTATATTTGCTGTTGACTGTCGTATTTTAATGGGACGAATAAGAGGTACCTTCTTATATATTACTTCAAAATGTTTTTAATCATATGTAATCACGGACCTCTGTAGTTATAGTCCGCGTCAGGATTAACTACGCATATGAAGATCTAAAGTCTTTATTGTGGAAATATGAGCAATGAAAAAATATGTCTATTGATAACAGATTATAAGAGAGTACAATAAACACAAAAGCAGCCGGTGAAAGTAGAAGTGTCATAAACGAAGTTAGTGTGTTTCTACAGGTTTAACGCATAACTGAGTCTGTTCCTGAGGTATGGGAGCGGTGCAGGAGGGGTGTGTTTACGGAACGTCAAACGACGCGTAACTTCAGTCGGGCGTCAGTCTTGTTATCCCTCCCATACCGCTTTCATACCTCAGGAACAGACTCAGTTAAGTGTTAGACCTGTAGGAAGGTAATAAGATTTTGATTGTTAAGAACAAATTAATTTGCTGGCACTAATAACGACATTGTCCCGTCCCTGTCGCACATAGTAAATAGAATAATATAGACTGTAAATTAGTTAACTCAGAATACAGAGGTCAGTGAGATCCTCACTAGCATAATAATTACGCCTAACACTACTTGTTAACACTAATAACCTAACATAACCTGACCTAACGTTGTCGCCGAAGGGTTCGCCGGAAGACAGCGCCGGCGGCGAAGTCCGGCACCCTCTCCATGTCGAGGTAACGAGTGACGTCATCAGTGACGTCACAGTAACGTAGTACCCATGCACAGCGCACATGTAGCACACGCCGTATTGTATTATACTCGACAAGTTTGCATTTAAAATTGACATATTCAGCCGCGACAAGTGGCCCACCGGGATAATTGCGTCTTTCTTAAAATATATCGATATTTACAAAATATTACAACTTCCTATGACTACAACTTTAGCCTACTTAGTAGTGACCCTGCCTACGAATCTGGTAGTCCCGGGTTCGAATCCTGGTCAGTCAGTCAGTCCTGAGTTTTGGATGTTTTCCATGCATTTTAAGTATTTATCTATCTATATAAGTGTGTATATCTTCGGCTAGTACCCGTAGCTTTGCTTAGTTTTGGGACTATTAGTGTAAGGCAGGCGATTTATGTATTTAAGATTGTCGACAATTATTTATTTATAACCATGCAACATACTTTTTATGTCGATTTCGTTATATTTAATGAAATACGCACTTATCTCGGTGACGCAATTGTCCCGACTGATCCTATTGTAAATTGTGTTATAGCTAAATTGATTTTGTGATGGTAGAATTGATTTTGTTACAGCAAAATTAGTTCTAGGACGAGGAGCTTGATGTAGTAACAATAAATAAATCCCGTGAAAGTGAAATGTAGTTTGGTTGGCTAAGTATTATGGATTTTATGCAGAAAACAATATATAGTTTTTTCTTAGACCAGATACAGTATGGCCGGAATATGACACTTTCAAGCGATACGGGCGGATTTTAATTGCGTTAGTAAGGAAATTTTGCTTTATTGATGCAACTAGTGCCTACGCCAATTCTTGGGATTAGGAAGCGGCCCCCGGACATCCTTGAGGATGCAACTGTACTGGGATAAGGATGACGCTACGATGATGTAATCATATTTCAGCTGCCGAGTAGGTATCATTATAAATAACATTGATTTTTGAATAAAATCCATATTTCGACTTCTTCAGCGCTGGTCAGCTTTGTAATTGTTTTTTATATCTTGTTATTTATACTATTTTGCGCTGTATTCATAGAACAGTTGGTTACTGGAAATTCTTATTTACTATAATATTATTTAGAATGTAAATATTTACCTGTTATTTTGGCTTTCTTGCTGTCTTCGTTCTTATTTGTTAGCACTAAATACATCTACATTGTCTTTTTTACGATTTCTATATATTTTTTCTATATTTTTGAGTATGTTCTCGTTTCGGTTGATGAAAACGAGTACTGAACTAAGTACTGAAGTGACTTATTTACTAAACTATAAAAACTTGTAATTTTTATTTGTGTTTTACAATCTTTGTTTTCAATTGTCTTTTACTTTGTTTAGAACTCGCTTGAAATGGCTTGTAATAGTTATTTGTTCAAAAAGAGAGCAAAGTAGATTTTTGCTGCGATTGTTGATGTTGAGTCCCGAGCAAAAGAAAGACTCTATAATTGAATCACGAGCATAGCGAGTGATTGAAAATTAGAATCTTGAGCGTAGCGAGGGACTCAAAGTCACGAGATGCAAATATCTTTGCTCTCGTGTGATACATACAACTTTTCACCTCAGCGGCGAGAACATATAACTATAACGCAGAGGAATAGTGATAGAGAGAATGACGTAACTTAAACTAACCTACGATATGAATAATTAAAAAGTAAGTTTTTTTCACGCTCGCAGCAAAATTGCATTTTGCTCACTGGTTTAAAGCTGGAAAAGTCGTTTTCACGCTCGCAACAAAATTGAATTTTGCTCACTGGTTTCACGCAGCAATACCGCCATTTTCGAGCCGCTGAGGTGAAAACGTACATTATACCACGTTTTAAAGGAAATAACAGGCTAAGCACATTTTAGCATTGCAAACGCGTTCTTCATATAATATGACCGACCTACCGTGTCACTGGAGAGTAGCTGCAAGACTTATCCTTACACTATCAGTACGGGGTAGTACGAGTGTGTGTTTTCAGTTTATCTACTACTGACACGAATGGTGACTAGACTCCTGCAATTCATATATTTCCAGTGCTTGCGTTTTTTTATACTTCTGTTTATAAATTGTAATTATCGTTTATGCTATGGGGCTAAAATTTGTTCATTTCATTACAATTAATTTCATCTTTTTATGAGGTTTTTCCTGAGTACATTTTGTCTTCAGCTGGCAGTTCTGTGGCGATAGTTTTAGATTAGTTTTAATCTGTCGTATCTGTTTATAAAAACACTTTAGTTATAACCACTACCACCACCATATCAGCCAAAGGACGTCCACTGCTGGACATAGGCCTCCCCAAAGTCACGGGGGGTAAATGCCATAATCGCCACGCTTGGCATGCGGGTTGGCGATCGCAGTATCTCCACCGCACTCCAGGGATGCTGCTGCCCATCCCCCGGTGGTCTTGGCCGTAGTTTTAGGACATACCCGGGTCCAGTAGTTATAACATCAAGTTACATTTATTTTTGAAAAGTTTTTCTCATTATAAAATATAAAGCGATTGTTATTATTGTATTAAACACATTAAAGATAACAATGTCAATGGGACTCTTAAAGAAAGGAGTATATAAGTAGAGGCGGTGTTCCTATAAGGGAACCGAGACCTTGCTATGAGGTCAGACATATCTTAATCAGGATATATTTCCATTATAGCACAAGTTTTGTAATAAATTAAAACCCGCGTTTGTAATATCCTGGATTATGAGCCTAAAAACCAAGTAATAAGAGCCATCTTACAAGCAAATGTGTTGAAAAAGTTTTTAGAGGGTCGGCAATGCGCATGCGAGACCTCTGAAGTTCCAGGAGTCCATAGTCTACGGTAACCGCTTACCAGACGGGCTGTTTGCCAAGAAAATTACGAAACATGTTTTGGTGGTATTGAACATCATTGGTGGATTTAGCCTCTAAAATAGGGCAGTTTCTTCGTTTTAACTTTATATTACAACAGTGTGGATAGTATACATCAAATTAACACAATATATATTATTTGTATTTCACGATTAAAACAGCAATGGGAAATAAGCTGCAGAGCTTAGCACATCGACGCAAAGTAGCATGTCTGTGCGTCTTCTACAAACTGTACTTCGGTGAGTGTGCTCAGGAGCTCCATGAGCTCATACCGCCTTCCCCCTTCTTCCATCGGACATCCAGACGTACGGCTGGCTACCATCCTTACCTGGTCGAAATTCCTCTAATTCGAATCAAGCGCTTTGGATCTTGTTTTATAATGCGCACTTCTAAGGTTTGGAATTCTCTGCCGGCGTCTGTATTTCCGAGTTCATATAACCTGGACCTTTTTAAGGCACCACTGAATAGGCATCTTCTGGGTGAGCTCGCTTCATCGTCGGCCTCATCTTTGCCCCCTGGCTAGATGCTGGCCAAGAGCAATCCCATTTTTAATAATAAAAAAAAGCAATTTTCTTGTTTACCCATGCAACGTTAGTACGGGGTTCGTGCGTTGTGACATCATAATTTTCTGTCAATTAGTATGGAGCGTTTTTGGTGTCCATGAAAAATATCCACTTTGACCCTCATTTGCGGCTTTTGTTGTGTTTTCATTCCCATACAAACGTTTAATCCTCTTTAAAAACCGATTCGTAAATTTCTCGCTACAGTGTTGCCAGTTAGTGACAATAATGTATTCTAGAAAAACCTTATAACTCTATTTTCAGTCATATTACTATTTCCAGTTATAAGAGTCCGCAGCAAGCTCGGTTCTTCAAACAAACGAAGTTTCGCTCTCATTTTAAAACGCCATGCTAGAATAACATGAACTTTGTATACACAATGGAATCCGGCATATTCGGGTCGGAAATTAGTTTCTGTTGCTTGAAATTATAATGGAAAAAAATACAGCGATTATTAAGGTTTTCATGCAAGACGTAAAAAACTCGCTGTATTTTTATTCTATTACAATTACTATCAACAGAAACTTATTTCCAAAGTGTGTATACAAAGTTTCATGTTATTTCAGCAAGGCGTTTTAAAATGAGGACGAAACTACGTTTGTATGGAGAATCGAGTTCAGCGCGTACTGGGGACTCTTAAAATGTCATATTACTTGTGTATTCTAGTTCCCGCACGTCATTGGCCAGTAGTCGTCAATCGTTGACGTCGTACGCTTCGCCGACGGCGGAGCGCGCGGCGTCGCCCGACCAAGCGGCGAAGCGAGCGTCCTTCGTCGAAGTGAGTATGACGTCACTGCTTCTGAAAGCAGCTGCTGACCTTTTACAGCCTTAGGCTGGGTTGCACTAAACCGTCTGTAATCGTAAGCTGTGTTCGTTAAAATTTGAATGTATGGAAAGCTTGACAAGTTTCTATGGGATGACAGCTGCCGGCGTCATATTTAAGGTTGATCAGTCTGCGATCGTAGGTCGATGCAACCCAGCCTTAATGAACATTTCGTAAAGGTTATTGCAATGAGAAAGGTCTAGTAATGGTACTAATGGTTGTAGCGGAGTGTAAGGTAACCGATATAGCCCTCTGTATCGTTAAATTTAAGTGGCGGGGCACATTGCATGTAGAACCGGAGGCCGTTGGGGCGAAAATGTTCTTGAGAGGCGACCAAGTGCACGTGCCGGAAGGCGCAGCGTGGGTAGACCCTCCACAACGTGGACTGATGACCTGGTAAAGGTCGCGGGAGTCCGCTGGAGGCGGGCGGCGTAGGACCGGTCAATGTGCCGCTCTTTGGGGGAGGCCTATGTCCAGCACTGCACGTGTGTAGGCTGATATGATGATGAATTGATGATAATGTGACACTTAAATGTATCTCTGTTATGCTACTGTCATTTACGGCTTGGACATGAGCCTGGTTGTTGAGGCCTGTATCTCGCATCCCGCTATCATTGCTTTTGTTTGGAAAGCAAAATAGCACGAGTTAATGTGATTGCGGGATGAGTGAGATGACCAGTGTTAATGAGCCCTTACCGCGTGTTGTTAATAACAATAACTATATTAACGAACATATGGACAAATTTTTACATCAAACATAACCAGAAGTGGGGCGGTCATGCATCGCTTGACAGTACCTCAGACATTCACCACATACATCCATCCACTTACTCACAAAACATCACAGCGAGAAGGGCATTGAGGTAGTTCAGAGCGCGCATAAGCGGTGAGTTGGCGCGAGACAGTGCGCGTCATGTTGCGTAATGCTTGTGTTGACGTAACGTTTGTCGCCAGACCGGCTTCGTGGAGACCCTGACGCCGCAGTACACCCCCGGGCAGAGCATCACGTCGCCGCAGCCGACGGTGGAGGAGCGGCTCGCGAACATACAGGCGCAGCAAGAGGTGAGAGCGGGCCACACTCAGTCGTTTCATGAAACAGTGACGTCACAGTACACCCCCGGGCAGAGCATCACGTCGCCGCAGCCGACGGTGGAGGAGCGGCTCGCGAACATACAGGCGCAGCAAGAGGTGAGAGCGGGCCACACTCAGTCGTTTCATGAAACAGTGACGTCACAGTACACCCCCGGGCAGAGCATCACGTCGCCGCAGCCGACGGTGGAGGAGCGGCTCGCGAACATACAGGCGCAGCAAGAGGTGAGAGCGGGCCACACTCAGTCGTTTCATGAAACAGTGACGCCGCAGTACACCCCCGGGCAGAGCATCACGTCGCCGCAGCCGACGGTGGAGGAGCGGCTCGCGAACATACAGGCGCAGCAAGAGGTGAGAGCGGGCCACACTCAGTCGTTTCATGAAACAGTGACGTCACAGTAAACCCCCGGGCAGAGCATCACGTCGCCGCAGCCGACGGTGGGTGAGAGCGGGCCACACTCATTCGTTTCATGAAACTGTGTCACCCACAATACAATCGGATTAAAATGGAAATCTGTTTGCTAGGATCGCAATCTTGTCAAAAGAAAGAGGCAATTAGACATGTAAAGTGATAGGTAAAATTGTTGCCTTTAAAAAATTAAACTCTTAAATGCTTCTTACATCACTCGCGATACTCACGATAAGTGATAAAATGGCCATCATCACACGTCAGCAGCACACAAAATTTCAAGAGAATCGCCTTAGAAATGCGACTTGTGCAGGAGAAATCCGGAAATTCGCCGACCGAACATACGAAGACCTTTTTGCCGAAGCTGAGACGGAGACCTTCGTTACACTCGTTTAGTTAAGATATGTCTCAAATACCTATCCATTTTGAACGAAAATAAAAATAACCACAACTTAGAAAAGTTGAAAAACCCCCACAATTTTCATTTCAAAGCTCAATATCTCAAAAACGGCTGATATGATTTTCATAAAACATGGCTAAGAACACTCGGGATAAAATTATCTATGACACAAAAAACTAAACGAAAATCGGTTCATCCGTTTACGAGCTACGATACCACAGACAGATACACAGACAGACACTGAACGGACTGTACTGTGTGAATGTATAGGTCGATTCACAAGAGCTGGCGCGGAATGTCTATGAAATTAATACAGTTACTTGCTTTTTCCGCGCCAGCTCTTGTGAACCGACCTATATGTGTGTGTGTGGTGTGTCTTTCTGTTCCGACTCTACTGCATCACTCTTCTGCCCATTGCACAGTTCAAAAATGAATTACATAATACAAACAGCATAATAAGATACAAGCAGAGGTAATCAACAGGTGGGCTTATCGCCAAAGAGCGATCTCTTCCAGACAACCTCTAATTCTGTAGTCTAATGTAGATTGCATTGTTTCCAGATAACCCAGCTGAAGTCTGAAGTGGAAGATCTGAAAGAGAAGCTGGAGACGCTCCGAGTGAAACGAGCCGAGGACCGCGAGCGTCTTCGTGAGTTGGAGCGAGTGCGACTGCAGTTAGAGCAAGCCAACGAGTTCAAGGTACGTACGGTACGGTTTCGGAGGAATTTCCTCCCTCGGATGCTCCGGTTGTGGAATGTGCCGTGGTTTTCCCGAGGGACTACTGTATGGGGTTCTTCAAGAAAGGAGTCTATAAATATTTAAAGGATTCGCAACGCGCATGCGACGCCCCTGGTATTGCAGGCGTCCTTAGGCTGCGGTGACCTCTTACCATCAGGCGGGCCGTACGCGTGTAAAACTGTATCTGACTAATTTATTTAACAATTTTTAGAAAGGTTCTAATGTTTGTATGGGACCAACTACAATCAGAGCAGAACAAAAGACAAAAATAAAAGTGACAGTACATCGCAGTTGCTGAGCACTGGAAACGCTCCATATTAATTGATACTCGAAAGTGACGTCACAGTTGACTACCGTTGTATGCCAAAACGAATAATTTGATGGTTTGGTCTTCAATTTTATTGCTTAAAAGTTTTATGGCCATTCACTCCTGCAGGACCGGATAGACTATAAAAAATCTATACTAATATTATAAAGCTGAAGAGTTTGTTCGTTTGAACGCGCTAATCTCAGGAACTACTGGTTCGAATTGAAAAATTATTTTTGTGTTGGATAGTCTATTTATCGAGGAAAGCTTTAGGCTATATAACATCACGCTGCGACCAATAGGAGCGAAGAAGCGGACGAAATCGCGGGCAGCAGCTAGTACCTTAATAATTGAATTTGTTTCAGGCGCGCATCATGGAATCGCAGGCGCAGCTTCAGAGGGACTTGCAGCGCGCCAAGCAGGAGGTGAGCTCTTGTGTGTACCTGAACAGTCCAGTTCGAAAACATGTGCACAGACACGGACATAAATAAATAGTGGGGGACCACCACCACCACCATAGCAGCCCAAGGAAGTCCATTGCTGGACATAGGCCTCCCCCAATTTTATGGGGGGTAAATGCCATAATCGCCACGCTTGGCGTGCGGGTTGGCGATCGCAGTATCTCCACCGCACTCCAGGGATGCTGCTGCCCGTCCCACGGTGGTCCTGGTCGTAGTTTTAGGACATACCCGGGTCCAGGTTGTACTATGGGTACTAGACGACGATATACATACTTATATAGATAAATACATACTTAAATACATAGAGAACATCCAAGACCCAAGAAAAAAATCCGTGCTAAATGCACAAATAATGCCCTGGCCGGGATTCGAAGTCGGGACCTCTAGCTTCGGAGGCAGTGTCACTTCCAACTAGGCTAAACAGGCCGACAAGATACATAGTGATCGTAGTACGGTATTTTTCTGATCGTCAAATCAGCAAAATTTTGCGAAACTTAAATGAAACCGGCCAAGTGCGTGTCGGACTCGCGCACGAAGGGTTCCGCACTATTATCTATACAACATTAGACACTTTATTATAACCTTTTTTTAATTTAATTAAAAAAAATATATATATTTTTATCAGTAATAAGATCGTTTAATAATATCAAGTAGATTTTTGCTCAAGTGAGAGTCGGATTTTAGTTTTGCAATACATTTTGAGACCCAGTGCCTAATGAACACAAAGAGCAACTTTTTTTTTTGTATTGGAGCTCCCTAAATATTTATTTTGTTTTGTTTTTAGTATTTGTTGTTATAGCGGCAACAGAAATAAATACATCATCTGTGAAAATTTCAACTGTCTAGCTATCACGGTTCATGAGATACAGCCTGGTGACAGAGGTACAGACAGACGGACGGACGGATGGACAGCGGAGTCTTAGTAATAGGGTCCCGGTTTTACCCTTTGGATAGGGAACCTTAAAAATTAGACCGAACCTAGCAGACTATTAAAGTTTGTGTTGTATATTTCTTATGCCGGGTCTTATGGATGATTCACACAAAACGGCTGGAGTCGGCGCGCACCCCAAAGGAAATCGAACCCTCCATACAGAAGTTAGATTTCATATTCGAATGGGTTGCGGGCAGCCGGTCGGCTGCCGCCGGCTCCCGCCGGCTCTGCCGTTGCCGTTTGGATACGAAGTCTAGCTTCTGATAGCGTGCGCGCCGACTGCACCCGTTTTTTTTATGATAGACTGACCAGCGATTGGCCTTAGGGTAGTATTCCTCTCGTCCAATTTCTTTGTCAAATCTTTGATCAAAGTTCTTTGACGTAGGCCCATTCTACTCATCCAATATCTTTGTCCAAGTTTTTTTTTCATGCGTAGCCATATTGATTTAACTGTCATCGGAATCTTTGATCAAATGTCGGGGTCCCATCCAAGTTTGATGAAATCATCCCATATCTTTGATCAAAGATATTGGATGAGTTTAATACGGGGTGGTATTCTACTCATCCAATATCTTTGTCTAATTTCTTTGTCAAATCTTTGATCAAAGTTCTTTGATGGAGGCCCATTCCACTCATCCAAATATTTGTCCAAGTTTTATTTTTTTCCATGCGTTGCCATATTGATTTAACTGTCATCAGAATCTTTGATCAAATGTCGGGATCCCATCCAAGTTGGATGAAATCATCCAATTTCTTTGATCAAATGTATATTGGACAAAGATATTGGATGAGTGGAATACCACCCTTAGTCTCACCTGATGAAAGGCGATGACAAGGCCTAAGAATGGTGGTGTGAATCATCCATAAGGCCCGTTTTGCTAGTCGACCGAATTCTACCAACATAGTAGTGGGTCGGTCTAATACCAATGGCGTCATCTTTTTAGGTCCGCGACGCGCAAGAGGCTCTGGAAACTCACAACGAAGAAACAGCCGAATTGCAGGAAGCTACTGAAATGGCCGCGCTCGACAAAGAAATGGCTGAAGGTGAGTAATGGTGTGGTCGAAGAGAGGTTTTAGGGTCCCACAACGAGAACACAGGTTTGGGGGAGGCGGACAAATGGACGTACTCGAAGAGGTAAGTAATATAATAAATAGCCTATAGTATAGTAGTTAGTACTTACTTACCTTATACACATAGATAACCCCCTCTAGATGGAGATTATAGGGCGACGTGCGGTCACCTCACCTATGTACCACTAGTACATGTAAGCAAAAACGCCTCGCGCTCTCAGTCAGACTCGTCCAGGTTCGCGATCTATATGTACGTCAAGTAAACGATCATTAAAAATCGATTACATCCATTAGAAATGGTTTTTTGTTGCTTAAAGTTGTGTGCGGAAAGCTCTCGAACAGCAAACTACAAGAATGACGGAATAATATTTCACAGGAAGTTAAATTAATTACAAAAGGCATATTTTAATCTTGCAGGCGGAGTTCATTTTACACTAGCCATTAAGAAGTACTGAAGTATTCTTGTCCCTTTCCAACCAATTCAAATGTCAATATACTCTCCCTTGTGACGAAAGTACATGCTCGGGCTAGTGCTGTGCCAGTGACGCTTTCGACATTACCGTATAAGGCCCTATTTCAATTAATTATGTATTCGTCCGTCTTTTGTTGAACTATTTTAATATTGAAATTCTATTTTTGTCATTAAATTGTCAGTGAAGTTTATTGATACAACAATCTTAGTACCTACCAAAAGCATAATAAATAAAATAAGAAAATAACCCAATTAAAATTAATTGTCAGTGTTACCAGTGTTCTTTTAATTAAAGTAGTAAATTAGTGTCTCGTTCTATTTTATTTATACGCTATAGGTACGATACGGGTACAAATCAGTGTAGTTGAATGGAATATTTAGTTTAGAAGTAGTTATTCTGTAGTTTTATTTTATTATAAAATTTATTAAGCGATTGTGTCACATTTATTGCTATGTGATATCGAGTATGTATATCTAATGAAATAACAAATTAGTAACAGTATTATCACTAGGACATGAATTTCCCTAGCAATTAGGACTAGTGTCACGAGGTGGATCCTATGCTGGACTTCGATGAAGTATAAAGGATCTCGGAATCGGTTAGAGAAGGAGCCATTGCAATTGGGTTTCTTCGCATCGTCTTGGTGAGCAATTAGGACTGGTATCACGAGGTGGACCCTATGCTGGACTTCGAAGAAGTATAAGGGATCTCGGAATTGGTTAGAGGTGGAGCCATTGCAATTGCGTTTTTTCGAATCGTCTTGGTGAGCAGTTAGGACTAGTGTCACGAGGGGGACCCAATGCTTTTATCTGGCTGCCCCGCCATTTTGTCTGGCTGCGCTAAGCGAGAGAGCACTATTTCACCTGTCATTGCATATTCTACCTTACGTATAATGCAACAAGGTCTTTATTCAATTGGTCATACATTCGATTTAATTTGGTACTTGTCTGCACTCGTCGGAGTGAACGAAGATTGCCGATGTAACTTATATTTGTGGTTTTACTGTACTTATGGATATAGATAAACAAATACCTAAATAGAAAACTTCCAAGACTCGGGAACAATATTCGTGTTCGTTCATCACACAAATAAATGCTCTGGCCGGGATTCGAGCCCGGGACCTCCGCCTTCGTAGGCAGGGCCACTACCTACTAAGCCAAAGTGGTCGTCAAAATATTTCGCTTTTTTTTAAATTCACCAGTTCTTTAGTCGTACTACTGTATTACACTATGTATAAACATGCCTAAAATATTATTCTACATACCAAGTCAGTAGATGAGCATATACGCTCTGTAAAATTGTTAACCTAAAATAAATGGCATTACCGGTAAAAGCCGGTAATAAACAACGCGTCACATCCCTATGCCGCGAGCGCCATGTTGAAGCAAAGCGCGCGCTTTATGACACAGCCAATGGCAGCGACGTTACCGACCTCCCCGCGACCCGCACATACCGCTTACTTTGGTGACTTTTGATTCGAACTAAATCGTCCATAGGGGCTATCTAGAGGGGGTTATCTATGCTTATACACAATGATTTTGGGATCGTGGATCAAGAATCAGTTTTCCGACATACGATCACAGACCGATCAACGTTAAATATGGCGCCGGCAGCTGTCATCCCATAGAAACTTGTCAAACTTTCCATACAATGACATTTTAACGAACACAGCTTGCGATTACAGACGGTTTGGTGCAATCCAGCCTTAGTATCTGTTAGCCATTTCAAAAAAATAACGCATTTCTTTTTTAATTTATTATGATGACAAAAATACATGGTTACTCTACCCTCTTTGACGGATAGTATGGAGAGTTGACAGTGGGGTAGGGTGACCAAGTTGTATGAAAAATTATTATTTCTCGTTTAAATTTGGAAAAAAGAGAATTCTTTGAGTTTTAAACCTTCATACTAACCGTGATGTTGTCTACTTTGAATTCTTGACCATGTACAATCATTCCGGATCACGACCCCAAAATCAACCTGTATACTGAACAGCCTCCGTTATACTCATTTATGGAATAAAGCGGATTTTCCAACAAAAAGTTTATCAGTCGACTTTTAAATTTTTCCTCTAATAATAATAATCGTATGGCATTCAATTTCGAACCGTGAGATCTTCGAGAAGACAAGTACGGTTACCAGTTTGTTGCACTTTTAACACCACCCAGGGGTCACGTGTAGGGTAACGGTGGGTACTCTCCCTACGGATGTGGTGCAACTTCGACCCCCCTTTGTCAAGTGAGTGGGCAACCTGTTAGAAGTTCTCAAGCCGCCCGAAGGCCTCTAACTTGGCTTAACGACTGCTGTCGTAGGCAGCACCCGGGATCAACGGCTTAACGTGCCTTCCAAAGTACGTGAGCGCTCAGTTAGTAACCACTCAAAGCGGTTACCCATCCGGGAACCGACCTGCGCCCACGTTGCTTAACCTCGCATACCGCACACGGTACGCGGGCGCCGCTGGGCTACGAACGCTTCACGTTTTCCTCTAATGTTCCATTCTTTAGTTCTGATGGTAGTCGCTCATAATAAGTTGGTCCTATGACACGTAGGTTTTTCCTTGCAAGTGCCATCCACGCGACGAGGGACTGTTCTTAAGCGGGGAAGCGAATCACTTTGCCCAAAACTTCAACCCTTGAAAGTGTAGACATCAACTATAAAAAAAACTAGTCAGGCTTTAAAAAAACGTTGTATACCCTCCTGTTTCACAGAACGCGCGGAGGCACTGCAACTGGAGCTGGAGGCCTGCCGCGAGAAGCTGGAGGAGGCCACTCTAGACCTGCAACTGATGCGTGCCGAGATGGAGGCCTCGGGGAACACCCGTGAGTTCATACTGTTCGCTTGTCTTGAAAATACAGCTTAGGAGGGTTTTTGTTACTTGAGGGATAAGCTTGAAGCTTGAAGGGTTTTTTCAATTAATTACACGGTGTAGTATAGGATGGTATTCCAGTCATCCAATATCTTTGTCCAATATTTGATCAAATTTCTTTGACGGAGGCCTATTCCACTTATCCAATATCTTTGTCAAAGTTTTTTTTTCATGGGTAGCCGTATTGATTTAAATGTCATCAAAATATTTGATCATATGTCGGGTTCCCTTCCAAGTTTGATTAAATCATCCAATTTGTTTGATCAAATGTGTATTGGACAAAGATATTGGATGATTGACCCAAGGGTGGTATTACAGTCATCTAATATCTTTGTCCAATCTTTGATCAAATTTCTTTGACGGAGGCCCATTCCATTTATCCAATATCTTTGTTTTCTTTTTTTTTAATGCATAGCCATATTGATTTAAATGTCATCAGAATCTTTGATCAAATGTCGGGGGGTCCCTCCCAAGTTTGATGAAATCATCCAATTTCTTTGATCAAATGTGTATTGGACCAAGATATTGGATGATTGACCCAAGGGTGGTATTCCACTCATCCAATATCTTTGTCCAATCTTTGATCAAATTTCTTTGACGGAGGCCCATTCCACTTATCCAATATCTTTGCCCACTTTTGTTTTCATGCATAGCCATATTGATTTAAATGTCATCAGAACCTTTGATCAAATGTCGGGGAGTCCCTTCTAAGTTTGATGAAATTATCCGATTTCTTTGATCAAATGTATATTGGATAAAGATATTGCATGAGTGGAATACCACCCTTATGCAACTGTTACATAACGTGTGCCCCTCAGGCATTAAAACGCGAGTGAGTGGTTTTATGTAACGAGCCGCAGGCGAGTATTTACTGAAACTGTTTTTTTTTTGGATTATATTTCAAAGTTGTAATCATATTTTTTTTTAATTAATGGTCAGTATAAAATTGCAAAACAATATTGGCATTCTTTATTATTTCCTTCTATAGCTTTTTTAATTTTGCAGATGGTTATTTACTTTACATTAAACGTGTTTATAATTTTCGTTAATTGAGAGTTAAAAATATGCTTAATTTTTCTACAAGAATTTTTTACGTCATTTCAACTCTCAAATGGCGAATATGTGAATTACAACCAAGATCAATAAAAGTGGGTCGATTTCTTTGAAAGGCCACCCGTTTTCATTGCTCTTGACAATACAAAGACTGGTGCACACACGGTTTCACACTATTCACGTTGTCCACGTCTTAATTTGCTTTTTGTATGAAATAATACATTTTATATATTTATTTCTATTTTATAGACAAACATAAACAGCTTATAGTTGTACGTATAATTTTAATCACATTTTTGGTTGTGGGTCGCACTTAGGTTTCATATTTTATGATATGCTCATTTAGTTTCATATTTTCTATTTTTATTTTATGCACGAACTTGACACATTCACTGCTTTGGGTTGCTTATTGGTGGAATTATATTGAAAAAAAAAAAAACACATTAGATGTAGTAAGTCGCTTATTGGGCCACTATGCTAGAAATTACAATTTTCTGTTCTCAGAAACGAAAAAATAAGCATTCAGGTACCCATAAGTATTTTATTATGTTTTTAATTGGTTCGTTATTTTCATATCAATCATCAATTCGCCAACAAACTGTCATGCAGTTTGGCGAAAAAAATGTGTTTTTGTATACACTGTGTAATATTTGTTAAAAAAAAATACAAATTAAATAAATAAATAAATATTAGAGGATAATCTTACACAAATCGACCTAGTCCCAAACTAAGCGAAGCTTATACTATGGGTACTAGACGACGATGTACATACTTATACAGATAAATACATACTTATATGCATAGAGAACATCCAAGACCCAAGAACAAAATCCGTGCTAAATGCACAAATAATGCCCTGGCCGGGATTCGAAGCCGGGACCTCTAGCTTCGTAGGCAGTGTCACTACCAACTAGCACTAACACAATGTGAATTTATATATTCCCCTACGCAAATTCCTCTTACAGTTAGTTTCAAAGTTGTTTTGTATAAACTCTCTATTAATTTTAAAATTATATTGTGATTGTCAAATAAACTGTATTAATAATAATTGTTCATCAAGGTGAATGTGTTGAGTCTTTGTATGTCTATAATATTGTTTGCATGTATTTTGTGTCTGTGTTTTTTTGTGTTCACAGTCTCCCAACGACTTTACTGACTTTATTGATTATTTAAATATATCATTGAACTGTATCGCTGCCAACGTTATGGAAACTTTGTTCGGATTCAAACTTAGATATAGATATATAAATAAAACACAGTCTCTTTTTATAAAAAGTAAACCATAGAGACAAGAAATGCTTTACCTGAGTAACGTAAACTGACATCATTTCAATTTTTTAAGTAGTATGTAATCTTAACACATTTCGTTAATTTGTTAACAAGAAACCCCAAAATATATATTTTTTTTATTTTTATACTCGTAGCTATTAGTTTTCTAAATATTCACGAAAATGTAAAGAAAGCCTACATCGTAGTAATGACGTCACTAGTATGAAATTGTGACAGTCATAGCGCATCAAAAGAACAGGAGTTCACTTTCTTTAGTAAATTTGTCTTAGTAACAGTGCTTCTGTTTGATTTGTTACAATTTCTCTTACACTAAACATACCTTAAAATTAAAACTTATACCTAACACATTATCAATTGTGTTGGGTTGGGAAATGGCTTTGACCCTCATTTGCGTCTTTTGTTGTGCTTTAACTGGTAAAATAGTTACCACCCGATTTTGAACCTTGTTGCTGTAAGATAAGATTGAAAACCAATGAAAAATCGGATTACACTCTGCCCTTTTAAGGGTTAGGATTTCTTATTGTGCAATAAAGATTAAATAAATAAATAATTAAGAACTGGTTCGAATGGCATCGATACATTTTTTTTAAACTAGCCTATTGTCGCGATCCTCACTTGGTTCTCTTTCCCCCTTTAACTCGACCGACCGACTAAACCGGGAGATGCATGTCACCCCCCATAACCGGAACCGTGTGCGCTGACCAGAGCACCCGTACGCAGCGACGGACGACCGCGCGGCCACCGGCTACGAGATGCGCCAGCTGCAGCAGCAGAACGCCAGGCTCCGGGAGACGCTCGTGCGACTGAGGGATCTCAGCGCGCATGACAAACACGCCATGCAGAAGATGAATAAGGTGAGGACGCAAACCCTAGTAGTTAAAGCATCATAACTAGTGTCGAACGAGTGAACAGTGATAGGATACGTTTAAAGCAGATTAGCAGGACGCCAGGCTTCGGGAGATCCTCTTCAGGCTGAGAGATCTCAGCGCGCATGACAAACATGCCATGCAGCAGATGAACAAGGTGAGACTGTTGCGAAAGTAGCCCCTGTATTTAATAGGACCCGGCTTATAATAAGAAAAACCTTGTTAACTGTTGGAGACTGGTTACAATGAGGCAGCTGTAGCAGCAGAACGGTGGGAGACCCTCGTCAGGGTGAGGGATCTCAGCGCGCATGACAAATATGCCACGCAGAAGATGAATAAGGTGAGGTTTGCTCTCGTCTAAAAGATATTTGAAGATGATAGTGTTTTTATAAGTGCTGTAAATAGCAATGAGATAAGGCAGCAGCAGAGAACGCCAGGCTCCGGGAGACGCTCGTGCGACTGAGGGACCTCAGCGCGCATGACAAACATGCCATGCAGAAGATGAATAAGGTGAGAATATATTTGTGTTAGGTATAGCTATTATTGGTGAACACGTCTGGACGTCTGTTGAACAATAGCTATGAGTTACAAGATGATGCAGCTCCAGCAACAGAACGCCAGGTTTCGGAAAATGATAACTATGCCAGGTTCGCTCTCGTCTAAAAGATATCTGAAAATGAAACTAGTGTTTTAATAACTGCTGTAAATAGCAATGAGATGAGACAGTAGCAGCAGAACGCCAGGCTCCGGGAGACGCTCGTGCGACTGAGCGATCTCAGCGCGCATGACAAACATGCCATGCAGAAGATGAATATGGTGAGAATATTATATTAGGTGTTAGGTATAGCTATTGTTGAACAGACGTCCTTTAAGATACAGGAGTATCATAAAGGAGTATCACAAAATACAGGAGTATCAGTAAGTTAATTCTGGAATGCGCAGCGTCAGGCCCCCCACAAGGTGGACTAATGACTTGGTAAAGGTCGCAGGAGTCTACTGGATGCGGGTGGCGCTCGGTCATTTTGCCACTCTTTGGGGGAGGCCTTTGTCCAGCAGTGTAAATCTTTCGGCTGCATTGATGATGATGACGAATTGACGATGATGAAGTTAATTCTTGAAAATATGGTACTAGTTTAGGTACATTCCTTCTCGTTATATATTATAAAATCAGCACACTCTTTAATTATAATGACCGCAATTTTGTGACGAAAAGAGAAAATAAAACCTCAGAAAGGTTTTGCTCTTTTCGTCTGTATTTTTTCTTGTTAAAACGGGATTGCTCTTGGCTAGCATCTAGCCAGGGGGCAAAGATAAGGCCGACGAAGAAGCGAGCTCACCCAGAAGATGCCTATGCCTATCGTTTAATAGTGTTGTAAACAGATGAAAAATAGAACTTTATTATTTTTCCAGGACATAGAGCAGTACAAGTCCGAGATAGCCGAGCTCTCTCGCACCAAGGAGAAGCTGTCGACCAGGGTCGAAGAGCTGGAAGCCCAGGTCGCAGATCTCAGGGAACAGGTGGACGCAGCGCTTGGAGCTGAAGAGATGGTTGAACAGCTGGCCGAGAAGAAAATGGCACTAGAGGACCAGGTGAGACAATGGCGAAAAAATTTAAACATGAATTTATACTAACGTGCGACATATAAACACTTAACCCTTTGAACGCTTTCATATTTGAATGAAGTGATCACTCAGACACCAAAGTATCAAAAACATATGTAACGATTTTTTTCATGATCAAAGTACACCTTCACTCCGACCTTTTTAGTGGTTGCTGGCGTGGTGGGCACGACGACACACGGCCCCTTGATAGGTTCTTGGCGTTCAAAGGGTTAACATCTTCCTAGCGTTATCCCAGTACAGTTGCGTCCAGAAGGATGACCGGGGTCCACTACGTAATCGCAAGAATTGGCGTAGGCACTAGGTTTTTATGGAAGGAACTGCGATTTGACCTTCCAACCTAACGGGGAAACTAGACCTTTTTGGGATTAGGCTTATCAAGTAAGCGGTCAACTTGACTGTTAGAAGTTCTCAAGCCGCCCGAAGGCCTCTAACTTGGCTTAACAACTGCTGTCATAGACAACAGCAGGGATCAACAGCTTACGTGCCTTCCAAAGCACGAGAGAGATTACTTAGCGGTCACCCACCCAAGGACTGACCACGACCGACGTTGCTTTAATTTTCGTTAACCGCATTTTTAACCGACTTCAAAAAAAGAAGGAGGTTCTCAATTTTTTTTAAATATATGTTAACAGATAACTCGGAGACTATTGGACCGATTTCAAAAATTCTTTTTTGTTTGAAAGGGTGTGTTTTCTAGTTGGTCCCAATGTCATCAAGTCTGGATCTGATGACGGGATCTTGGAGAAATCGAGGGAACTCCTCAAATTTATATACTAAGAGGATGGGGTAAGGCAAAAAATAAGGAACTCCTCAAATTATATACCAAGAGGATGGGGTCTGGCAAAGTTTGGAGTCGGTGTTTTTTTGTTAAAAAATTTACTTGTTTGGAAAACTAATATTTGTTTGTGTGTCCAGGTGGAACAACTGAAGCAAGACGTGTCGGAGTTGGAAGCGCTGCAAGAAGTGCACGAACAGCTGGTGGAGTCCAACCGGGAATTGGAACAGGATTTACGTGAGGAGCTGGAGATGGCACAGAGCGCCACCAGGGAGGTAAGTGGATGCAGAACACTGTCACTTGAAATAACATGGCGGAACAATGTGCACAATATGATGGCTCGTCACACCATAAAGGTGTCGCTCGTCATAATGCAAACATATATATATTTTATTTGTTTTTCTCAAACATGCAATGAAATATTGTTGTTATGTTCCTTATAATAGGCTGCGAAGTATGACGTTTCAGGTGCGGCTAGGACAAGAGGTCGTTAATGGAATTTCATACAAATCTTGCAGGCCTAAGCCGACAAAGTCCTCTTTTTTAATTTCCGTTCCACATAAATTTGTGGCACAGGCATCATGACATTCTGCCACTATTTATGCGTATTAAAAAATAAAACTTTGATTTTTTTGTTGTTTATTTCATTGCATATTTGAGAATAACACTATACATACCTCGGCGGGAAATATGGGGTTGCCCGCCTCAGACCTATCCGGCCTCGCATCGCTCGGCCGTCTATATGTCTTCGGCCGGCAACCCCTTTCGTCCCGGCCTCTGTAGTAATGTACTATTAATCCATTACATGTTAACTTAGTTCTGTTAACCGTTTATTATTTTTAAACAGAATTGCAAGTGTAATTTTCCACAGAAAACCGCAAGTTATCACACGTACCAAAAATGCGACTTGAATTGACGGTATGCGACCTGTGCAATCTTTTTGAATGGCTGTTTTTGTCGAGACGAACGACGTAGTAAACACGAGACTCCAATTTTGTACTTCGTTATGCCACACAGGAGACCCATGTATCAACTGTGGTGGTATGGTGTGGTTTTGTTTATTTATTTATGACTGACCATAAACTGTACACTTTGCCTTCCAATATGTAGCGAGTAACGTCCGCCTTTACGGCCATTTTTAACCGACTTCAATAGAAGGAAGGAAGTTCTCAGATCGTCTGAATGTTTTTTTTTAATGTATGTATGTTCCCCGATAACTCTTGACCACGTTGAGCGTCCCACGTTTCTGTAGTTACTTGGATTCTGTTTTATTTGGGTACAATTTATTACTTTCTCCATGTGGTGCTGGGTTACAATAACACCAACCCATTTCTTCCCTTGGGTATCGTAAGAGTCGACTTTGGAAACCAAATTGAAGTGTGTTGTGGGCGATGGGCCAGCTATCTGTCACTGCAATATCACATTTTCTCCATCTACAATAGCTAAAAGTGGCATTGAAATTAAATTTGTGCTCTGCCTACCCCTTTTGGGAATATAGGCGTGAGTTTATGTATGTAGCTGTGTATAAATTATTGAGACATCAACATTGTTACATTTGTTACCAGGTTGTCCGCGAACGGGAGGCAGCCTTCGAAACCATCATGGACCGAGACTCCACGATCCTCAAATTCAGAGAGTTAGTGCAGAAGATGACCGAACAATACAACGAGATACGGAACCAACTGGAATCCAAGCAGGGTCAGTTACTTGTATATCTCATTTATTTACAGATGTACGATATAAAAACAAGCAAGCAAAACTGTATTAAAATCAAAGTTAAAGGGCTTCCTTCTTAACAACAAGGATAAGGCTTAGGATAAGTTGAAAAAGTTCTGGCTCTCCAATGACTTGTAATTTGGTTTGATACTGATTATATATTTATATTTATGTATTATGTATATATTTATTATTTTTATTAGTTTTATATATATATACGTTTTTGTACACACTGGAAGAGATCCCTTAAAGGGATAAGTTCGCCTTTGTACCGATATAACCGAATTTGTCTGTATTTCTACCTGTGTTTTGTGTACAATAAAGTATTTACATACATACATAACACGTCGCCGTCAAAATAAAATATTAATGATAATGATTAATCAACCAGCATGCTCGGTTGTTAGGTTTAAGTAAATAGGTTAAGTTATAATGTAATTATAAGCTAAGCATAAAAAATGCGCCGTCCTCACCATCAAACTTCACAGTTTGGCGACTTTTTATTGTAAGAGTAAAATGTAATTTTTCTTTATCTTGAATAATATAAATATAATTAGCTCACTGTCACTACTGCTTTAAGTTATTGTGTATTATCTAAGCAGATGATCTTCCTAAGTAAGTTCCTTTTGCATCCTCGAATTACAGACGTAACAGTTTCACGAGAGACAGACAAGAGAGCACGATATTGATGTGTTTAATATAAATACGCAGTCTATACGCCGTATTTTGACGAGTAAATTCTTTGAGTGAGCTTGACCTTTCTATTTTGTCTGTAATGATTTTTGTTTTCATTTGTTTCCATTTTTAACTTATTTATGTACTTGCCCAGTCTACGCAGATTTGTAAAGTATGTATATATACTTAGAGAAGTTTTTTTTTCCTATGTAATTTCTATCTGTGAGAACCTATAATTGGCCTCCGATTTTTATATATATTGCCAAATTGTTTCATGTGCTGTTGGTTTTCCAATAAATAAATAATTAAATAAATAAATAAATAAATAAATAATAAAATAAATAAAAAACCGGCCAAGTGCGAGTCGGACTCGCGCACGAAGGGTTCCGTAACGCATGATCTATAAAAAGAGTCCGCCTCGCACTTGGCAGGTTTATAATATTTGTTGTTATAGCGGTAACAGAAATACATAATCTGTGCAAATTTCAACTGTCTAGCTATTACGGTCCTTGAGATCTAGCTCGGCGAGTGGTAGTCATGAAAAAGGGCTAAAATATCACGTTTTTTGTATGGGAGCCCCTCTTAATTATTATTATGTTTTTAATATTTTTTGTTATAGCGGCAACAGAAATACACAATCTGTGAAAATTTCAACTGTCTAGCTATTACGGTTCTTGAGATGCAGCCTGGTGACAGACGGACGGACGGACGGACAGCGAAGTCTTAGTAATAGGGTCCCGTTTTTATCCTTTGGGTACGGAACCCTAAAAAAAACTAAAACTCGCAGCGCGTCAGTTAATCCTTGAAAATGGTGCTTGCAAGTGCCGAAATATCGCGAACGCACAAGAAACTAATATCCATGGTCAATACCGCGTCTTTAACAGTAATTCATTTACCAATCAATCAATTATTTTATTATTTTGAATGTGGTACAATTCAGCTTGTTATTAGCTCAGCACAACCTGCCAGTATCGGCGTAGGAATAGTTTACACATTACACATTAATCAATTAATATATCAATAATACACACACAATCAAAATAATATTTATATCGTTCAAATAGACGACATTGTTAAAGTGCTTCTAAGAACTCTTTTATTGAATAATAACATTTTATACGCGTTTGCGATTTTAATCACTCGCTACGCTTAAGATTCAAACTGCGGCCCTCGCTGTCACTATTTAGGTTATAATTTTAGTCTAAGTGCTTTGGTTTGAATACGGTATTTCAATGTAGACAAATCAGTAACTTTTTACGAAACGTCAAAAACGCTCCATCAGTATGAAGTTTGTAGGGAAATATCTATGGTAACAATGCGTCCTTTTTCTAAGTTTATGTTTTTTTTTTTTTATTAAAAATGGGATTGCTTTTGGCCAGCAACTAGCCAGGGGGCAAAGATGAGGTCGACGATGAAGCGAGCTCACCCAAGAAGATGCCTATTCACTCGTGTCTTAAAAAGGTCTAGGTTATATGAACTATCGTTTATCTATTTCAAATTTTTTAAAATTGCATAAATAAGCTGAAGTTTGATTTTTTCCGAGTATTTTCGTATGATTTGTTGATTGGTAACATAAAAAAACATTTTTTAGTGCTGTGAAATACCACGCTGTGTGTGTATTTCACGCTGAGCTGTCATGCGATTCACGTCAGCCTCCGTGCTTAGTGGTTTAAGCCGTTTCGTGGAGAGCCAGCGTTTTTAAACTGTTTGAATCCCTCACCAAACTCAGTATCTAAATGTCACCGCAGGATCCCCCGCGCCCTCCGAGGACACCCCCGAGCCGTCCCGCTCGCCGCTCGAGCTGGGCTCGCTGGTGCACGCGTCGCGCGCGTCGACGCGCTCCGTGGACCTGCAGCTGCGCGCGCTCGAGCTCGCGCAGGCCCGCGCGCGCGCCGACATGCTCGCGGCGTGCCTGCCCGACCACTTCATGCAGCCGGCAGGTCAGTGCGCGCTCCGCGGACCTGCAGCTGCGCGCGCTCGAGCTCGCGCAGGCCCGCGCGCGCGCCGACATGCTCGCGGCGTGCCTGCCCGACCACTTCATGCAGCCGGCAGGTCAGTGCGCGCTCCGCGGACCTGCAGCTGCGCGCGCTCGAGCTCGCGCAGGCCCGCGCGCGCGCCGACATGCTCGCGGCGTGCCTGCCCGACCACTTCATGCAGCCGGCAGGTCAGTGCGCGCTCCGCGGACCTGCAGCTGCGCGCGCTCGAGCTCGCGCAGGCCCGCGCGCGCGCCGACATGCCGCGGCGTGCCTGCCCGACCACTTCATGCAGCCGGCAGGTCAGTGCGCGCTCCGCGGACCTGCAGCTGCGCGCGCTCGAGCTCGCGCAGGCCCGCGCGCGCGCCGACATGCTCGCGGCGTGCCTGCCCGACCACTTCATGCAGCCGGCAGGTCGTTGAGGACGTTAAATCACCAGGCATAAGCAAATAGATTGGATGCATGCTACGTACGGGCGTATGCTAGATATCGCAGGTTCGAATCCTGCTCGGAGCACATTTTTTTTAATTGCTCCATTTTATTTGAAATTTTGAATTTTCGTTAGCAGCGTTACTGCTTAATACAAAATCAGTTTCTATAATATTGGCTCTGGCTCGAAATTTTAAAGTATATTTTGTTTCAGGTGACCACGACGCTATTCTGCTGATCTTGCTGCTACAGCGGCTGACTACCAAGGCTGACATCATTTTGGGACAGATCAGAGAAAGGTACACTTAATCATTATCATCAATAATAAATATACAAGTATAGCCGTTTTAAACATGTTACATACATAGATATTAGATAATGCTTAATACGTAGACTTACATGCTTATCACACAAATATCTGCCCTAACCGGGATGCGAACACAGGACTGTCAGCTTCGCAGGCAGGGTCACCACTCACTAGGCTATAACGGTTGTCAAATATGCGTCGTGGTATGAGTTTATTTCCCCACAACGTCACGCCCTAATTCATTCTCGAGTGTACAGTTTCATAGTAACTAGTCTTTTCTGCTTAAGATTCATCTATTAATAATATAATATTATAAGGAGGAAAGATTGGATTGTTTGTTTGTTTGCTTTGAATAGGCCGAAACTACTTTTGAAAAATTATTTCACTGTTAGGAAGCTACGCTATTCTCGGGTGACATAGTGTACATACTTAATGCAGATTTAAAACTTATATGGTTCTCTCATAGATGCCATTGTCAGAACTAGACCAAATCAATATGGGGCCACACTTGAAGAACCAGCTTTCAAATAAAAAAAGAATCATCACAATTGGTTCACCCAGTCCAATGTTCGGAGGTAACAAACATAAAAAAACACAGTCGATTGAAAACCTCCTCCTTTTTTGAAGTCGGTTAAAATGATCATGATGATGATGATGCAGGTTCCCGGCTGTGAACGTGTGGGACAGGGAGGCGGTCACGAAAACGCATACAGCGGTGCAGTACAGCTTCCGATGCCAGCTTGAGTACCAACTGCATATGATACAGGTACGCAATGAATCATTTTTACACTAGTGACTGTGAGCTGTATACCACGCAATTTTTTTTTCAAGTTTCAAAATTTTCAACAAGGGACTAGACAAAAAAAACTACATAATTATCGAACCTGCTCACAAAATTTCACGAGAATCGATTGAGAAATGCGACCTGTAGAGGAGAGCATCCGGACAGGCATACGAAAGAAGTTTTGTCGAAAGCTGAAACGGAGACGATTCGCTCGCTCGGTCAAATATCCATACTATAATAATATAAATGCGACAGTAACTCTTGTCTGTTTGTCTGTCTGTTACCTCTTCACGCTTAAACCGCTAAATCGATTTTGATGAAATTTGGTATAGTCATAGTTTGAGTCCCGGAAAAGGACATAGGATAGTTTTTATCTCGGAAATCATTCCTTAGGGGATGAAATTTAAGCCTGCGCCTATAACAATTTATTAACAATTATTACCTATAATATAACGAGTTGCAAGCGGACGGAGTCGCGGGCAAAAGCTAGTTGATAATATCGCCGGCCATAGAATACACCTTCCTACCAATTTTTCACAATTGTAGTGCTCATAGACTCCGAGTAAATCGGCTGTGACATACGGATGGACGGGCGGACGGACAGACAGACATGACGAATCTATATGGGTTCCGTTTTCGCAATGGGGAATGTCTGAAAATTTTAAAAGTCCTTGATTATTTTTCTAATTGTAGAAATAACCCTCGCCATTAACAGAGAAAAGTTTCAGATTTTTCGGTTGCGCCATATATTTTTTTAAAATACAAACATTTTATATCACCTCGCGTTTGCCCCGTATCGGACTACTAAGACATTTCTAAGTCCGTCGAATATTAAAAAAAAAACGTCTGCTTGGATCTGTGGTACGCAATGACATTGATAGTTCATCATAGGTTGGTCGAATGACTTGAACTGCCGTGCTACCGCGAACTTCGAAAATCGAACTTCGTGTCGTGCCGTCTCTTTCACTCTCGTGTTATACTCTATATGACGGAAAGGGATGGTACGATACGAATTTCGATTTTCGAAGTTCGCGGTAGCACCCCAGTCAATGTCATTGCGTACCACAGATCCAAGCAAACTTTTCTCTGTTAATGGCGACGGTTATTCCTACCATTAGAACAATAATCAAGGACTTTTAAAAATTTCAGACATGGGGAATTTTGGATACGGAACCCTAAAAAGGGATGCAGTTTGACCATAGAATATTGTGACGTCGTTAGGCACATTTCCCTGGAAAGCTTTATTCTAACCGCGCGCTTTAGACGTTTCGTAACTCTATGTACTCAACAAAGTGCGAGGTATCCATATGTTAATATGCGCTTGAGTAAATCCCGAAAACCCCACATTCGGTCCCCTATTACCAGTATTTTTTTTATTCGTTTATTTCTGAGAAAAACATAATAGATTGTGTTGATTTTTCACTTATTAAGTTGATATAAATACCTATAGGTAAAAAAATTAATACTACAATAATTCATTAATAATGTCAATGTTTTCATAATTAAAATAATCAATTAAAGTAACACAATTTCATGCATAAATAAATACAAAAAAAAAAACAATCGATTAAAACGATTAATAAACTAATATTTTCTATGCTTTTGTCAATTATTTTCTTCGCTCATGTCCTTATCCTTTACAAATTCTGTTATGGAATAATAAGCTTTGTTCAAAAGCAACCGTTTGAGTCTCGCTTTGACAACATTGCTGTTAAGGATTTTCTTCAGACCGACTGGCTGCTTGTTGAACAGATAAACCGATTGATAGCACGCAGCATGGTCTAAGGAAACAAGGTCTGCCACTCCGGATTGTGACACAAGCCTACGTCACCGTCGTGTTACCACTTTATAAAGTCGAGTCCAGCATTAGGCGAACTAACTTGACAGCCGAAAATGTTGCCAGACATAGGGAAAAATAAATAGTGATAGGTTTAAGTCGAAACAAATATGTCGATATAAACTTGTGCCTTCTATAAATCTGATTCTATTTATATTATATCAAGTAATTGTATAAGTATTGTCGAAAGCCGAATGGCTTGCTTTGTTTTGGCTAATGGTCCAAACTGTCAACAAAACAAAATGGCGGAGAGATCCTTAACGATGTTCGATGTAAAATTATGTTCGATGTATTTTTAATTCCAACCCATTTTTATTATTATTATTTTGCTTAGTAAAATTATTAGTTTGATTTCAAACACAATAATAATGCTTAACTAGACTTTTTAAACATCGATATAAAATGAACTGTCAAGTTAGTTCGCCTCATTCTGGACTCGACTTTAGTAACAAAACGACTCATGAAGGATTTTTTTCTGCCGTAATCATGCAAAATATATTATTTCATGTCATTTGTTTGTTTAAGCAAACAAAATAGGTCAAGTTAAACATGAATTAACGTATTAATTTAATAAAACACTCACAGGTATACATGGGGGTCGGGAAGTCTCATAATACAACACTGGCAATACAGCAACTGACATTTACGCCGGCAGAACCATCAATACAAGTGATGACGTAGGCTTGTGTCACCCACACTACTGCATTTCCCCGGAGTGCTATACCTTGTATTCTTGTATCATGGCACGCAGCATATTTAACTATGCTGATTGTTTTTTTCCAGTGCATAGTATCGATGTGGGTATGGGCATTGGACATGTGCAAGCCTGCGTTGTTACTGAAGGCGGCCAGCGCGCTCCCAGACGCGAGCACTCAAGAGCGCTCGCTGGACGGTCTACTACAGCTGTTGAAGACCAATGAGCTGGACGAGAACTGTGCTCTAGACGGTAAGCGTTAAGGATGGCCTATTTTCTTTAGTGTGTAGTGTTTAGTGAGCTGCCCACCCTACTGATCCAACCTTAAAACCAAAAGGATTTAATCTCCCTCGCAAACGCTGGTGCCAGCTAAACAGGTTGCGAACTGGGCATGGGCGCTGTAATGTCTTCCAACATATATGGGGTTGGAAGAATTCTCCATTCTGCGAGTGGGGAGAGGAAGATCAGACCACCGAGCACATCTTCCAGCGCTGCCCCCTCCACTCCTACCCTGGTCCTGCTGAAGACTTGGACGCCTTGACACCTGACATATCTGCCTGGCTTAACAACCTCAAAGCTGTACTCCGATTGCCTTCAATAAATATGTATTGCCATACGATTAAATAAGTGTGTAGTGTCAAAATAGTGTATAATGACGGAAGACGCAGCGTGGCAAAGCCCCCAACAATATGGACCGACCATCTGAAGATCGCGGTCATTGTGCAGATTCTGGCGAGAGGCCTTTGGCCATCAGTGGACGTATTTCGGCTGAAATGATAGTTATGGATGTGGGCATTGAACATGTGCAAACTGCAAGCCTGCGTTGTTACACTGAAGGCGGCCAGCGCTCTCCTGGACGCGAGAACTCTCGTTGAAGAGCGCTCGCTGGACGGTCTATAGCTGTTGAAGACCAGTGAGCTGGACGAGAACTGCGCTCTAGACGGTAAACGTTAAGGATGATTCATTATCACTGCTCTTCTCACTCGCTCGCCCCCGAGTGAGAGGAATGTCTCTTCGGGACTGTTGTCCCTTTAGGCTGTTTTGGTTCGGAGCCTGTTACAACAGTTTGGGCTTTTCTGGCTTGGTTTACGGATTCTGTGAGCCAATTTGTGACTTTGTGGTCACTGATGGCCCTTCAGCAGCTTTGTTGTGTCCTCCTCCTGGGGGTGGACTACGGGCTGCCCGGCGGCGCGAGTTCTTGCTAGGGCTCGCGATCGGGCGTCCGGGGGGCGCGCGTGTGGTAGCGCTATCCCTTGCAGCAGTGGGTAGCTCGAGAGGATAAGGATGATTTATTTTCTCCAGTTTATATGTATAGTGTCATACGGAAACTTGCTGATAGCGGCTGGAAACAAAAAAACTCAGGACCGAGTTCAGTAGCGTGCCATGGGAGAGGGCTATGTCCAATTGTCTAGCAGTGAACGAATGTGGGATCATGATGATGATAGTGTCAAAATAGTGTATAATGTCGGAAGACGCTGCGTGACAAAGCCCGCAACAATGTGGACCGATGACTTGAAGACTAATAAGCTGGATGAGAACTGCGCTCTAGACGTTAAGCGTTAAGGATGGTCTATTTTCTCCTGTGTATATGTATAGTGTCATACAGAAACTGGCTGATAGCGGTTGGAAATAAAAAACTCAGGATCGAGTTCAGTGGCGTGCCACGGGAGAGGCCCATGTCCAATTGTTTAGCAGTGAACAGAAGTGGGTTAATGATGATGATGATAGTATCAAAATAGTGTATAATGTCACATCATCGCGGGAAGCCTTTGGACGAGGGCGGCTCAAGAACGGTCATTCTGGAGATCCGCAAAGGACGCTTTTTGCTAGCAGTGGGGACGTTTTCAGGCTGTATTGATGATGGTATTGTGAGTACTCAATACCGCTCGCTGGATAACTTACTACAGCTGTTGAAGACTAGTGAGCTGGACGAGAACTGCGCTCTAGACGGTTAGCGTTAAGAATGATTTATTTTCTTTATTGTATATAGCTATTAAAATCGCCTTATTGTCGGTCTGTTTAGCCTAGTTGGTAGTGACACTGCCTCCGAAGCTAGAGGTCCCGGGTTCGAATCCCGGTAAGGGCATTTGTTTCTGTGGTGAGCAGAAACACTTGTCCCTGAGACTTGGATGTTTTCTATGTATTTAAGTATATATCTATTAAATATATCGTCGTCTAGTACCCATAACACAAGCCTTATTGAGCTTACTATGGGACTAGTTCGGTTTGTGTAAAAAATGTCCCCTAATATTTATTTATTATTGTTATTTATTATATACGATACAAAAATCTCATACATTTTGTACATGGAACAGGTCGGTGCGGAACGAAGTTCGCCGGGACGGCTAGTTTGAAAAAAATAAAACAATGTTTCTAATAATGCACTGCACACTTTTTCATCCCACTTCCGCCCGGTTTAAGCGCTGTTTACCCAGGGGTAAAGGGGATCCCGTCACTTAACCTACTAACTTTGGTCCTAATGTTTCATTAGATCTATGGTTTAACTAGACGTACGCGGGCTGTTCCGAAAGTTTTTAGCTGCTCTCACTCTATTCATGCGATATATTTTTTTTATTTACACCATTATGTGGGTAATTTCAATAGTTATGAGCTGAGATAAAATCGTTAGTAAGCAGCAAGTATTTTTTTCACAACATTTCTTTTACCAAAAGGCCTTTTGTGTGGGCTTTTAAAAATTTGCGAAAATAGTACTATTTTTGATACCTAAAATAGTTTTGGCAACGAAATCCCTAACAGCTGTGGTGGAAACTGCCCGGGATGACTTCCTAACTTAGTTTTGCTGATTTTAATGTAAAATCACTAAATGATTTTATTTAAGTTTTTTTTTGTGATGATGACCAGTCCCTAGTCTCGTGACCTAGACTAATATTCGACACACCTGCTCATTGTCGCTAATTTTCATGCAATCGAAACAGATTACGTGGGTAGAGACAGGGAAGATTCATAGTTTGCGGTGTATAAAATTGATTGTTTGACGACCTGTTTAGCCTAGTTGGTAGTGACTCTGCCTCCGAAGCTAGAGGTCCCGGGTTCGAATCCCGGCCAGGGCATTTATTTGTGCAATTTTCACGGATATTTGTTCTTGGGTCTTGGATGTTTTATATGTATTTAAGTATGTATTTATCTATATAAGTGTAAATGATGCACTAATCCGGATTGATTAGGCACCAAAAATATAAATGTTTAAAGTGGACTGTATACAAATGACTGGTAGTTCCTCTCGTAAAATAACAGTGACTGACTCTACTCTAATATTGGTGCCACCTTGGTTCTGCTTTTTCTTATGATTCGTAACAAGTAAATAAGAAGTCCGGACGGATTGTAAATGGCTTATATTGTTTATCACAGATTATGTTCTTAATAAAACGTATTTGGAAGTTAACACTGTATATAATAAAGTTACTTATTTATAATGACTTTAACACTGATTTTATCTAAATCTAGGACACAATGTCTAGATTCCTAAACTTTTCCTGAGCTGAGTTCCCAACGCACTTTTTCTTTCTTGTTCTGGGTTTCTTCCTTGGAGTGTCTCTTCGGTACTAAGTGAAGTACGTTGCGAACTCACCTCCTTTCTTTCGTAATGGCTGACCGTAACGTGAGCACCATGAAGTTGTGCACGCTACGAGGCGCTGTCCGAGTATAAATAGGGAATCTTACAAATCTCGCGGTTTTCCGCGGATTGCGGAGGCTGTGATTATCTCACTGGCCTGTACTAGGACTCATCGAGTCGGCGTTCGGTGTGGTCACACGTGACCCTTTATACTTGGACAGTGTCTCCCTAATATTGGCTCTGAGAGGGAAGAACGTTGTGTAAAAACGACTATTCTGAATTTATTCAATCTTAAGAAATTCGCTGCGCGACCATTTCTTAGTGCCTGTGATTCAAACAGGGCTTATAATATGCGCCTCAGCGCCTACTTTATATAATAAAAACCTTATTGTCTCAGAGTCAACTGTTTGTGAGTTAGCTCACAAACATGCCATTTTCATAGCGTAATTTCGATCTACGATCGACATATTTTACATTATTACGCAATCTTTCATTCTACTGCGTATGGAAATTTCCAAGTATCATTGCGCAATCACTCGAATTGTGTCATAATACTTGTTGAAATGAATAAACTCGCCCTAAAGAGGCTCGTCCTTCCGCTTAGTGCGACAAGGTTCTAATATTTACGTAAATATGACAATATTTCTTAAATATTCCATTTTAAATAACAGGGTTACTCTTACATTTACCTAGCTAACGTCTTATCTTTATTTGTTTCTAAATTACGTGCTAGGTACATCAGGGGAGGGTAGGGTCTGTCGTCTACATACTCCCCGCCGTCTGAAGACTCAGACTTTGTGGCTACGGTAGCTCCAGTCTCAGGCTTCTCTGGTTCGGGACACGGTGCGGGCTATGGGCTCGACGCAGGCTCGTGGCTCGACGTGGGCTCGGCGCTCGAAGCAGGCTCGGTGCTCGACGCAGGCTCGGTGCTCGGCGCGGCTGGCACTAGCACGGCCAGCCGTGATGAGGCTCGACGTAACACGCCGTTCGCTGTGCGGACATCCACGTTCCGCACTTTTCCGTCGGGCCCTGGATAGGTGGCCACGACTAGCCCTCGCGGCCATACGTTGCGAGGGCTTGCGGGGTCGGCGACCAACACTAAGTCGCCGACGTGGATCTGTTGGTTCCCACCGCCGGAGGATTGACGGGGGGCCAACAGTGGGTAGTATTCTTTTACCCATCTTCGCCAGAAGTGGTTGGCGAGCGCCTGTACTTGGCGCCATCTTCTTCGGTCATCTTCCTCGCAGGGACCGATGACTAGTTGCTCGTTCGCTGACAACAACAGGAAATGATTCGGTGTCAGCGCGGCGTCGTCTTCATTGTTTATTGGTACATGGGTAAGTGGTCTGGCGTTCACTACGTTCTCTACTTCCGCCAGAAGTGTCAGGAAGATTTCTTCACTCGGCGCCTTCTCTTTTAGCGTGTAGCTCAATGCATTTTTAATGGTTCTCACCATTCTCTCCCAGCTGCCGCCCTGTGATGGCGCAGCCGGGGTGATGAAACGCCAGTTCAATCGATGCTGCAGTCCGTATTTCTGGAGTGCTGGCAACCATTCTTCTCGGGCCGCCTTTAGTTCTAAGGCGGCCGCGTGGAACGACGTTTGGTTGTCGCTCCACATGGTTTGTGGCCATCCACGACGCGCCGCGAAGCGTCGTAGTGCGTTGATGGCACTGTCGGTTGACAGGCTGTGCACGACTTCTAGGTGGACCGCACGTGTCGCCAGGCACGTGTACAGGGCGACCCACCTCTTCTCGCGTCGCCTGCCGATCGTTACCCACAGCGGGCCGAAGTAGTCTTGGGCCGCGTGGGTGAAGCAGCGCTGGTAGGCCTCTAGCCGCTCAGGCGGGAGGTCCCCCAGAGGCTGCGCGCGCGGGATCGCGCGACGTAGGCGGCAGAGTGCGCACGCCTGTGCTACGGCGCGCACGCTCGGCCGCAGATGCAGTATCCACATGTTCTGCCTTAAATCATTAACAACACTTTCATTATTAACATGCGCGCCCCGGCAATGGGCGCGCCTTATGAGCAATTTGGTGTAGGGCTCCCTACCATCCAAAATTATAGGCTTCTCAGCCGTGTACCGTACTGGTGCACGGCTCAGCCTGGTCCTCATCGTCAGCAGACCATCTGACGAGAGCTCGGGATCGAGCTTATACAACTTAGACTGCTTCGTTAGCTTCTTTCCAGCAGCTAGTGTGTTTAACTCTTCTGGAAAGCTATTTCGCTGGCTCCTCTGCACCAGCAAATGCTCCGCCGCTCGTAGATGCCTCGCTTCCAGCTGTCTCCTTCTGTCACGAGACTTCAGCTTTTCTATAAACAACAACATGTACCCGACTGTCCTTACGACGCGTTCATGGCTACTGAACCGTTCGATGTCCGGTAGCGCTGTGGCCGGTTCATGCGTTGTCGCGAGGACTACCTCCTTCTTTCGCTGCTCTGTCGGCTCCACGTTCTTGGTGGATATGACTGGTGGCCACTGGTCCTCCGCCTGGCTCCAGAAGGCGGGACTCGTGGACCATCTATCGTTGATGCTCACCTTCTGGCTCGTTCGCAGGCGGGTGGCATCTTCTGCTGGGTTCATGGCGTCGTGCGACTCACGTTCGCACGTCGCGTGGTACACCGTTTGTTCCTTCGTTCCGAGATAACCGGGGTTCTTACCGAAGAGCGCCCACCCCAGCGCGCTCTTTATAGCGATGGGGCCGTCTCCTGGTCCGGTTCGTATCTCCTCGGGTACCAGCAGGTGCCAGTAGTCGGCACCTAACAGCAGCTGCGGCGCACCGTAGCTGCATACTGCACCGCGGGCTTCTCGCAGGTGCTCGTATCGATCCAGCAGATCTTCGTTGACGGTCTGGCCTCTCAGGCCGAGGTTACTTACCGTTCGTAGTCTTACGGGGTAAGCTAAGCCTCCATTCCTTGACCGTACGTAGGCCGACACTCGTTCGGAGTGTCCGCTGTGCGCGATCCCTCCAACGCCGCGCACTGTCAGCTGATCCTGTGGTCCAGTAGCTCCAATCAGGTCAGCGACTTTCTGCTCGAGGAGTGAGACGGTCGATCCCTCGTCCAGCAAGCAGTAGATATGGGCGTCGCCCTTGGGGCCAGATATCGTTATGGGAAGAACTTTGAGTAATACCTCGGTAGCTTCCTCGGCGTTACTCGCGTAGCTGCTCTGCTCTACCCCGCTGTCCAGGTTCGGTTCGGTGCGGGGTCCACGAGTCGCTCCCTGTGCCGTGCCTCGTTCACACGGCGTCGGCGATCGTGGTTCATCCTGGTGGAGCAGCTTGTGATGGGATTGTTGGCAGCCAGGAACACTGCAGCCTTTCGCTCGGCATTGAGAGCGCTGATGCCTGGCGTCCATACATCTGAAGCAGATTCTGTTCTGCTTCGCCCAGTCCCATCTCGCCGGTAGTTGCAGAGCCTGCAGTTTCCGGCACTCGTTCGTTCGATGACTCGCGCTACAATAGAGGCATACCTGGACCCGTGATGGCTGTACCTGTTCGGTCACGTACGCCACCTTTGAAGGCAACGGCTGCGGCGGGCCCCATCGGTTCTGCTGGGGCGGCGGCGGGCGGTTGTCATTCCGGTTCTGGGTCTTCGGTGCGTTCGTCTGTGGCGGTGCTCCCCGTGGCACGTTCTTCACGGTGGGAGCACTAGCGTGGGTGAATTCCAGCTGCAGATCACTCTCTTCGAGCAAGAAATCTGCCATCACCTGGATTTCTGCTAGGCCGCCGCCCCTCTGTCCTCGGGCGTAGTCGCAGTAGCGCGATCGGAGATGCGGACTCAATCTGTCCGTCACCTCGCGCACTAGTAGCGGGTTGTTCGCGTAGTGCGCATCGTTTAGATCCATAAGCGTACTTACTATGTTCATGATCTGGATGGCGAAGGTGTTGAGCTCGTTCGCGCTCGACCCGACGCGTGGCAGCTTCTTCAGATCTTCTAGCGCCTTGTCCACTAGGAAATCCTTGCGACCATACTGCTTCGTCAGTATCCTTATCACCAGGTCTGGTGTGGTCGCCGTCGACAGGATGTGCTGCACGCACGCCTTCGCCTCACCTTTGATCGCGGCCCTCAGGCGCGCGACGTTCTCGTAGCCGCTAAACTTATAGCGTTTGTTGCTTTCAATGTATGTGTTGAGGAAGCAACGCCACTCACTGACGTCCCCGTGGAAGTGTGGCAACTCGTACACCTCCTTGGTTGCTGGACGGGCTGCGCTCTGCATCCGTTCAAACAACTCTACCATACCTTCTGGGGTCGTCGTCGCTGTGAACCTCGAACGAGGCGTCATGGGCTCGTTCACGCGTTCTGGTTCATGCTCACCTTCGTCCTCGTACTCCAGTCCCTGGGTTGGAGAAAGGGGGCGCCGGCCGTAGTTCATGGTCGCGCGCTCCAGCTTCTTCGGTTCGGTTCTGATCGGGATCCGCTCTCCTGGACGCCTCGGCGTTTCTTCCACTTGAGCGAGGACTGGTACTCGTTCGTACGAGACGACTGGTTCGTTGTCCCGGGTCCGTAGCACTCGACGGTCTTCCACGTCGTGTCGCTCCGCGGACTCGTCCACCCATCGGGTGATTCGGTCGCTACCACCGGAACTTTCTGAGTCTATTTCTGCAATTCTTGCCTGTAACCGCCTGTTTACTAGGTCGGTTTCGATCGCCAGCTGTTCTCGGCGCAGTTGCACCAGCTGTTCTGCAGCCTCGGCTTCGGCTTGCAGTCGTAGGCCTGCGGCGCGACTGCTCCGGTGCGAAACCGTGCTCGCCGGTCTCGGAGATCTGTGTGGGGTGGACTGGACGAGGTCCGCGAAAGCAACATTCCTCGATGCTGCTTCGCCACTCGTCGCTGGGTGATGCTCAGCCCGTTCGCGATCGATGACGCGTGTTCGGTCCCATGCGTCGTCGTCTGGCTGTTGCTCCCGTGGTCGCAGACGGCCGCCGTCCTCGCGGCGCCATCTTCCCCGTTCGTGGATGCTCGGAGATCTTGGTGGCTGTTCATGCACCAAGGCCGTTGGCGCGGCCCCGGTGACAGTTCGGTGCTTACTCACGTTTGCCGTCTTCCTGGGCCTCTTGTCCGAGAGCCCCTGCTCTGCCGTTCGCTCCCGACGCTCGTTCTGAGCGTGGAGTGCAGATGGAGGGAACCAAGTCGGTTCGGAGAATGCCCCAGGGGCACCGGTGATGGTGCCAGCAGCATTGCTAGCACTGCCAGCTGGATCGCCGTCGGCGCCAGCGGCAGCGCCAGCATTAAAGCCAGCGGTGCCACCAGCGCCAGCGGCGCCAGCGGCGGCGCCAGCGGTCTTCGTTCTTCTTCTGTCCCTTTGTTCCCGTTCTGCCGATCGCTCCGGGCGCTCGTTCTGGCCTCGGAGTGCAGATAGGGGAAACCTGGACTGTTCGGAGATGGCCTCTCGGGCCATAGTGTTGGCGCCAGCGTCCACACCAGCGGTGCCAGCGGCGCCAGTAGGTCTGCCAGCCATGCTAGCAGACGCGCTAGACATGCCAGCAGGTCCGCCAGCCTTTCTGGCAGACGTGCCAGCCATGCCAGCCGATGTGCCGGACATGCCAGCAGATGTGCCAGCCATGCCAGCCGATGTGCCGGTCATGCCAGCCCTTCCAGCAAGCCTGCCAGCCATGCTAGCAGACGTGCCGGCTACGCCAGCAGGTCCGCCAGCCTTTCCGGCAGACATGCCAGCCATGCTAGCTGCAGCTCCAGCGACGCCAGCGGCGTCAGTGGTAGCGCCAGCAGCCGATCCAGCGGCCGCGGCTCTTCGTTGCTGCGCAATATCCGCGCCCTCCCTCAGGAACAGGCGTCGCTCCTCCGCGTCGCGGTCCGACGTTCTCGACCTCGTGGTCATGACGCGCGCCGAAGGAGAAGATCGGGATCGGGTTCTCCGATTCGCGGGCGTCTTCATTCGCCCTGACTCAGCTCAGTATGACGACCTAATTGACTAGTACCGACTTTAGAAAAGACACACGTGATTCTGAATCGCATTCAGAATCGATCAGCGTTCGGCTGATATACACAAGAAAACCCTACTCGTACTCGTTCCGACGAGTATACGCACTTAAATCGCTCGGATATTAAGTGCGCATCAGCGTTCGGCTGATATACAAAACAAAACCTATTCGAACTCGTTCCGACGAGTATACGCTCTTAAATCGCTCGGATATTAAGTGCGCATCAGCGTTCGGCTGATATACAAAACAAAACCCGTTCGTACTCGTTCCGACGAGTATACGATCTTAAATCACTCGGATATTAAGTTCTCACAGTCAAAAAACAATATAAACCACCGTAGCTATACGTTAACACTACTGCGCATTAAGTTCCGACACCCTTAATCACAGTTTACAAAAATAAAATCCGTCCACTATTACGCGTCGCGTAAATAAAAAAAATAAAAACTTGTTCTTTAAAGAATTATAATTTAACACTACTACGCATTAAGTCTCGACGCCCTTAATCGCAGTTTACAACAATAAAATCTGTTCACTTTTACGAATCACGTATAAAAATAATAATTTGTTCTCGAAATAATTACTTTAACACTACTACGCATTAAGTCCCGACGCCCTCAATCGTAGTTTTCCACAACAAAAATTCGTTCACTACTACGCGTCGCGATTCGCGTCACGGCGCACTTCGCGAATGTTCGAATGTTCGGCACTGAATTTAACACTTGCACTGATATCCTAAAAGATTCGGATCGCTAAGGACCAAAATGTAAATGATGCACTAATCCGGATTGATTAGGCACCAAAAATATAAATGTTTAAAGTGGACTGTATACAAATGACTGGTAGTTCCTCTCGTAAAATAACAGTGACTGACTCTACTCTAATATTGGTGCCACCTTGGTTCTGCTTTTTCTTATGATTCGTAACAAGTAAATAAGAAGTCCGGACGGATTGTAAATGGCTTATATTGTTTATCACAGATTATGTTCTTAATAAAACGTATTTGGAAGTTAACACTGTATATAATAAAGTTACTTATTTATAATGACTTTAACACTGATTTTATCTAAATCTAGGACACAATGTCTAGATTCCTAAACTTTTCCTGAGCTGAGTTCCCAACGCACTTTTTCTTTCTTGTTCTGGGTTTCTTCCTTGGAGTGTCTCTTCGGTACTAAGTGAAGTACGTTGCGAACTCACCTCCTTTCTTTCGTAATGGCTGACCGTAACGTGAGCACCATGAAGTTGTGCACGCTACGAGGCGCTGTCCGAGTATAAATAGGGAATCTTACAAATCTCGCGGTTTTCCGCGGATTGCGGAGGCTGTGATTATCTCACTGGCCTGTACTAGGACTCATCGAGTCGGCGTTCGGTGTGGTCACACGTGACCCTTTATACTTGGACAGTGTCTCCCTAATATTGGCTCTGAGAGGGAAGAACGTTGTGTAAAAACGACTATTCTGAATTTATTCAATCTTAAGAAATTCGCTGCGCGACCATTTCTTAGTGCCTGTGATTCAAACAGGGCTTATAATATGCGCCTCAGCGCCTACTTTATATAATAAAAACCTTATTGTCTCAGAGTCAACTGTTTGTGAGTTAGCTCACAAACATGCCATTTTCATAGCGTAATTTCGATCTACGATCGACATATTTTACATTATTACGCAATCTTTCATTCTACTGCGTATGGAAATTTCCAAGTATCATTGCGCAATCACTCGAATTGTGTCATAATACTTGTTGAAATGAATAAACTCGCCCTAAAGAGTTATTCCTTCCGCTTAGTGCGACAAGGTTCTAATATTTACGTAAATATGACAATATTTCTTAAATATTCCATTTTAAATAACAGGGTTACTCTTACATTTACCTAGCTAACGTCTTATCTTTATTTGTTTCTAAATTACGTGCTAGGTACATCAGGGGAGGGTAGGGTCTGTCGTCTACAATAAGTATGTATATTGTCGTCTAGTACCCATAGTACAAGCTTTGCTTAGTTTGGGACTAGGTCGATTTGTGTAAGATTGTCCCCCAATATTTATTTATTTATTTTATTTATTATTTCATTTAGTTGTGGTGACGTATTAATCAAAATTGGCCCTTAACACAAAATTGGTATTGTGACCCGTTCATCGCATTTTAGCTAGGGCTGTTGACACGTCGTACTTAAAACACAATAAAAAAAACCCAAGCGACTTTCATCAACAGTTTCACCAAATCACCATTAAAAAAAATCCAAGCGACTTTCATCAACAGTTTCACCCCAACACATATGTATCGAAATTACCCGCATAATGGTATCATTAAAACATATATGGCATGAATAGAGTGAGACCTATGAACGTCAATAAACTACCACCGGTTAGGGAAAATAAACCTCTGCCACGAGAAGAACCGGCGTAAGAAACTCGGCGAGGTGTCATCTTTTCAAAACAATATAAATTCTATATAAAATTACAGTGTCAGCTACAACAAAACTACAATGCTACAGTAGAAAACCTATCTTCGCGATAGATTAGCCGTGCGCCGTGCGTAGCGCTATCACTGCCAAACATCCCTATCCATGATGCATTCGTTAACTTTATAGTATGCTTTTGAAATAAGTGTTCTTTTACTACAGATTTGAATTTTGAATTGCTAAGTGCAGTAACCTAATCCATTTTTCTTAAAAACGGTGAACTTTTCGGGTATCCTTTGAATATCATCAAATATATGTCATTAGGTAAGGTTAGGATTGTTCTGCAATAGTTGTAAAAAGTTTACGACTTCAGAAAAAAATGCATTATATCCAATGAAATATTAGGTCAAATGAAGCATCGGGGTTAACAGAGTTAGGTCAAATAAAAGAGCCGGGATAAAAGGGTATTTAACCGATTTCAATAGAAGGAAGGGGGTTCGCAGTTCGTCTGCATGTTTGCTTTTTTATGATGAGGAACTAAAGGTCAGTATGGGTCCCCTGAGGAATCGACGGAACTCCTCAAATATCATCAGCCCATATAAAGTGACTCGGTTGGGGTCCGTAGGAACCACCTCATTTGCTATCGGAAAGCAGTACAGGTGGTGAAGTGGGAAGGATATGTAAAAATGTCATGTGTGTGGCATAGCGAAGTACAAAAATGGAGTAGGTTTTTTTGGGTATAACAAATAGTACATTACTATAGAGGCCGGGAAACGAAGGGTTACAGGCCAAGTAGACATATACGGATACGGATTGGGATACGCGGCCTGCAGCCCAACGTTTCTCGCCGAGATTTGTATAGTGCTTTTCTCAAACATATGCAATGAAATAAAAAAAATACACCACTCAAAAAACAAATTTAACAGACGCCATGTGTGACATTAAAATAATAAAAAAAAATACTAATACTAGGCCTTCAATTTTGTATGAAATTCCTTTACAGTTCTCCCGAGTGGTTCCGCCTGCAACGTGATTTGAAGTCTGTTATAATATAACGCACGTAATGACGAAATTTCATTGCATGTTTGAGAATAGTGCATTACGATACAAGTGCAGAGAAAGGAAATTCGCAACGAGTGGTGATAAATTGAAACACGACCGAAGGGAGTGTTTTTAAATCGACACGACTTGCGAATTACCTGTTCGCACGTGTATCGTACAACGTTTTACAGTACATGTGGCTCTTTAAAGTTTCGACATATGCACGTAATCTGCTGATTACCGCACTCGTGCAGTAATGTAGCACCATATGTACTGTAATAGTACATTACAATACAAGTGCAGAGAACAGGAAATTCGCAACGAGTGGTGATAAATTAAAACACGACCGAAGGGAGTGTTTTAAATCGACACGAGTTGCGAATTACCTATTCGCACGTGTATCGTACAACATTTTACAGTACATACGGCTCTTTAAAGTTTCGACATATGCACGTAATCTGCTGATTACCGCACTCGTGCAGTAATGTAGCACCATATGTACTGTAATTGTACATTACGATACAAGTGCAGATAACAGGAAATTCACAACGAGTGGTGATAAATTGAAACACTACCGAAGGGAGTGTTTTAAATCGACACGAGTTGCGAATTACCTGTTCGCGCGTGTACCGTACAACGTTTTACAGCACATATGGCTCTTTAAAGTTTCGACATATGCACGTAATCTGCTGATTATCGCACTCGTGCGGTAAAGTAGCACCATATGTACTGTAATAGTACATTACGATACAAGGGTTGTAAAACAAAGAAAGGCCGATATCGCAGATATTTGAGGCCCGAGCCGCAGGCGAGGGTCATAAATATGCGAGAGAGGGCTTTCTCTTTTACGACCCGTGTTTTGTACATAATTTTACGTCACCAGTTGGCCAAAAAGTGGGTTTTTTCGGACGCGCAGCGTGCGGAAAAACGCGCTTTTTGGCAAGGTGTGGTGTAAAATTATTTTCGTCTCATTTGGCAGGCATCGAGCGCTGCTGGAGCTACCTGTCGGCCATGTGGTCGGCGCTGGGGCTGGCGGCGCTGCAGCCGGAGTACCCGCGCGAGGCGGTCGCGCACGCGTGCTGCGCGCTGGACGCGCTCGCGCGCGCGCTGCACGCGGACGCCAGTGCGGCGCAGCAGACGTTACAGGTGCGTCATCAACCGCGTCGAGCGCCGCCGGAGCCACCTGTCGGCCATGTGGTCGGCGCTGGGGCTGGCGGCGCTGCAGCCGGAGTACCCGCGCGAGGCGGTCGCGCACGCGTGCTGCGCGCTGGACGCGCTCGCGCGCGCGCTGCACGCGGACGCCAGTGCGGCGCAGCAGACGTTACAGGTGCGTCATCAACCGCGTCGAGCGCCGCCGGAGCCACCTGTCGGCCATGTGGTCGGCGCTGGGGCTGGCGGCGCTGCAGCCGGAGTACCCGCGCGAGGCGGTCGCGCACGCGTGCTGCGCGCTGGACGCGCTCGCGCGCGCGCTGCACGCGGACGCCAGTGCGGCGCAGCAGACGTTACAGGTGCGTCATCAACCGCGTCGAGCGCCGCCGGAGCCACCTGTCGGCCATGTGGTAGATTTTTGCTGCGAGTGTTGATATTGAGTCCCGAAAGATTCAAAATTCGAATCTTGAGCGTAGCCGAGGGACTCAAGGACACAAGGAGATGCAAATATATTTGCTCTCGTGTAATACATACTACTTTTAACCTCAGCGGCGAGAACATATAACGCAAAGGAACAGTGACAGAGAGAATGAAGTTCAAATGTTCCAAGATTGTATTACGCCCCGCAGTAGGAAAAGATGACCTGCAACTAACCTACGATGTGAAAAAAGTTGTTTTCACGCTCGCAGCAAAATTGCATTTTGCTCACTGGTTTAAAGCAGCAAAACCGCCATGTTCGTGCCGCTGAGGTGAAAATGTACTTGTAATATTGACATCTATTTTTACCTATGGACTGTCAATACGTAATTTATTGCATAATTTATTGCAGCAATCCGAGCATGGCCTAGAATTGGGCCAGCTACACACGCACATGACCACTACAGCGGCCAGCTTGCAGCAGGCTCTTAAGAGCGCCAGACGACGTCTACCGCCCGCTGCGCAAGCGCCGGTGCCGCTGCCTATAGAGGTATATCAGTAATCCGAAGTTATAGTTTGAAAAAAGTGGCTACCATTGTGAACTTTTTTGTCTATGGTCCGATTGTCTATAGAAAGGCACCGCCGTTATTGGACGGAAGAGAGATAGAAGCGTGATGCGAAGTAGGATGTGTGATTTCATGTGCGTGCGTCAATACCTAATATTTGCCAGTTGTCTATAAATTTGCGCGCCATTTGCAACTTGTATCGTGTTAGGTCTCGCCGGCTCCTTGAGTCTGCTTTATGCTGAGGTTTTTTAAATATATTTTCTTCTATCGTAAGATCTGTCGCGAATAAACATTGCTTGTAAAGGGTCTTATTGCACGCAGGCTTATAGATCCGTTGTAGCCGATTTACCCACCGGGAGTTATAATTTTCATAATTCCCGAGGGAGTTATGAGTTTATGTATCTGATTAGTTTAAAAAAATATAGTTGGACGCGCTCCACAAGTAAACTGTTCAGTGATTGATTGAAATCAATATTAAGACGCCCCAGCGATCTAGCATTGATACTGAAGGCGAATATTTCGATTTCGTCAATTTCGGAGTTATTTATTTCCTTGCAAATGTGATGAAAAACATTTTGATTAATTCGGGCGTAAGAAAAATGGAAATTCGTTCGCAATTTTCCGCTTACGCCCCCCGTTAAAAATGTACTTTCCTTTCATTTGGGATAGGCACGCATATGCCGATTTCGCTATTTTCTGTATGTAACCAAGCATTGGCTCACGGAAACCACAAATTGTGGCATAGCGAAGTACAAAGTTGGAGTTGTTTTTTTTTTGGTATAAATAATATTGTTTTTTTCTTCAGCTAATCGAGAAGCTCCGCACAGAATCCGCGCAAACGCTGCAACGCTGCGTGCGCGCGGCGTGGCTCGCGGCGCGCGCGGCGTGCGCGTGCGCCGCCACGGCCGGCGAGCGCGGCGACGGCGCGCCGCTCCCGCACAAGCAGCTGCTCAACGTCTGGACGCAGGCCTCCAACAAGGTCTACCAGCAGGTATACTCTCCCCGCCCTGTTCAAAAACACTTACCCCCTTATTCATAAAACTTAACAAACCTCTGTTAACTAAAAGTTGTTTTGACCCTTTCTCACAAACATAAATGTCAAAGTGTTAACTAATAGAGGCTTGATGGACGTTTATGACTACCAACTAGGCTAAACAGGTCGTCAAAGTTGGTAGTGACACTGCCTCCGAAGCTAGAGGTCCCGGGTTCCAATCCCGGCCAGGGCATTATTTGTGCATTTAGCACGGATATTTGTTCTTGGGTATTGGATGTTTTCTACGTATTTAAGTATGTATTTATCTATATTAGTATGTATATCGTCGTCTAGCACCCATAGTACAAGCTTTGCTTGGTTTGGGACTAGGTCGATTTGTAAGATTGTCCTCCAATATTTATTTATTTATTTTATGGATGTTTTTGAAGCGAAGGAAGTATGTAGGGGCCGTAGTGTTTGGCATTGTTTGATCTCAGCCTACCCTAATGAGATACGGGGGTGAGTATCTACTCTTAGTATGTATGTTGAGTTGATATTCACCCGTGACAGTTATTTATTTTCTGTCACCAAACTGAAAGCAGATCAGCCCTATCCACACCTAAATCCGGGGGTCAAATTCCCCCCTTCAAACCGAAATCCTTGATCCGTCCTCCAGATGTGTCGAAGTCCCAAACTCTTATCCTGTCGACTAACGCAATATTATATCTCACAAAAAAATTGAATTTACTATCAATTTATATCCTACAAGCGAGTACTTTTGTAAAAAAATACATGCCACTTTTCCCACAATACTCGCGCAAAGAGTTCTTACGACCCAGTAAAAAACTTGCCTGTATCAAAATTGAAAATAGTCGGCTCAAGTCCGTCCGTACATGAATATTATTACAGGATAAGATTATTGTTTATTACATTATTATACTCACATCTATATATATATACTTACATTTAATTATATAAATAATTAACTTTTGCAATCAACTTGTAAAAGTAAAAATTTCTGCGCCCTACCAGGGCCCATATGAAACGAATGTATACCTATTATATAAAACCTGTACAATGATTTACTCAATAAATGATAAATAAACGTGGGGATAGCTCTACCTCTGCTCCTACACCTGTGTCCAGCAGTGGGATGCTTATAGGTCGATATTAATGTTGATTGCTTGTGTTATATCCGTTTTTGCAGGACGATCACGGCCCAGTGCGGACTATCAAGCATGCTCTGGCGTCTGTGACTGCTGACGTCACCAAACTAGCCACCATGGCCGCCGAGAAGGAGTACGACATGATGTCCATCACCAACGTGCCAGACAAGGTCAGCTATATAGTCTTTTGAGCGGTATGTTAGTTTTTAAAGGACTTCAAAAAAGGAGGAGGTTCTCAATTCGTCGGAATATTTTTTTTATGTACAAGTATACTCTTAGACCAGTGGACCGATTTCAAAAAATATTTTTTTGTTTGGAAGGGTGTGTTTTCTAGTTGGTCCCATTGTCACCAAGTCTGGATCTGATGACGGGATCTTGGAAAAATCGAAGTAACTCCTCAAATTATATACCAAGAGGATGGGGTAAGGCAAAAAATAAGGAACTCCTCAATTTATATACCAAGAAGATGGGGTCTGGCAAAGTTTGGAGTCGGTGTTTTTTTGTTATAAAATTACTTGTGTATTTCCTGTTCCATCACTGGACGTCCAGACGTGGTGAGCAGCTACATTTTTACGCTGTCAGTCTACCATTTATTCGCACGAAGCTATTTGCTTCTCCTTTCCCAATGCGAACAGCTAAGGAGTGGAATTTGGTGCCGCTGTCTGTATTTCCTGATACATATAATCTGGGTCTCTACAACACACTGAATAGGCTATTACTGAACCAGTGAGCAACATCTTAGGCCTTGTCATCGCTTTCCATCAGGTAAGACTAAGGACAGTCGCTGGTCAGTCTATCATAAAAAAATATGAAAATACGGTAATTCAACACAAACACGAAAAGAAAATGTCAAGATACGTGTCAATCCACACAGTATATCGGGTGTCCCAGAAAGTGTAAGCACAAGTTTTATATGAAATCAAACGTAGCAATTTTACAATCATATTTTTTAATTTATTATATATTTCACATAGTGCATATTCAACATTAACGTGCACATTAACGATAAGCCATATACCGGACCTTATGGACCTGACACTGGACATAAGCTTCAGCACACACCTATTCAAGACGATTTTGGAGGCTTCTAACCAGTTTTGTTTAAAAGCTTTAATGAATTCAGCTGCCTGAAGTGTTTTTCAGAAGATAAGCTTTAATAAGTGCCCAAAGTTTCAATAGGCCTGGCTTCTGGGCAATTCGGAAATTCATATCTTTAGGCACGTATTCGATTCTGTTGTCTTTATACCGAGCTAATGTCGTCTTGGAGTAGTGCACGGATGCCAAATCTGGCCAAAATAGAACAGATCCATCATCCTTGCGGATCATAGGCAGTAGGCGACGATTTAAGCACTACCGGCCTTCAATGTTTATGTGTTTATGTCGTAACAAATAACTTGGATAACTTGCCGCAATCACAAATAGCTTGCCAAACCATTGCTTTTTTACTATTTTTCAATGAATATGGATTTCTCGGCATCTCTGATATCCTGGCCCTCTCGCACTGTATCATATTGATCATCTACTACTTTATAATAGGCATAATTATAATTTAATGTGTATGTACGTTTACAGCCGACGCCGCCCGTGGTGCTGCGCGCGCAACTTGTCAAGAAGCAGCTAGAAGAGACGAAGACGCTCACGATCAAACTGGAGAACAAGGAGGCCGACATCAAGGAGCTCAAGAAGGCGCTCAAGGTGTGTATAATGTGATAGGCAAACACTCATATCTGCACGTATGAATATAATAAGCATTTATCAGATTAACGACATATAGAGTGTGTGTGCTGACTGGATAAAGGATTTCCTCTCAGAGCACGTAATCTAATAATATAAATTGTAATGTTAAGAGTCCGTATCGGCCCGGAAAAAGTTCGATTCTAGGTATTATTACCCGTCTCCAAGCGCGCCAGCGCAGGTGTTTTAGACAGTTTTAGTGGGGGTCGAGCGAGGCGGCTAGGTCGGCATAGAGTAGTGTTGATACTTTAACCGTTTTATCAGACTTTTTCGTTTCTTAATATTTGTATGCTTATGTATTTAAATAAAATGTCAGGTAACTTAGAACTGTATCGTTCATTATAATGTATTTATGTAATTACTACAAATTCAGAATTCATTTAAGGCGAAGGGTAGGGCAAGGCCCATACAAAAGTTGTGCAAGTTTTATTCGTTAGTTTCGGCACTACATCATTTTATTTTATTTTTTGCTTGTACATATTGGATATACGCAGAACCTGATGTTGAAATTTTGCTTTATTTAAAAAAAAACATACAAAAAATAATTAAATAAAACTAATAAACATCAAATCGTAGCTAACAGAAAAATAAACATATTGACCAAAAATAATAACTATAGCGCAAACATAAACGAAGAAAAACTTGCACAAAGTGTGTATGGAAAGAGCTTGCCTACCCCTTCGCCTTAAGTACTTACTTGTTTGACGACCGCTTTAGCCTAGTTGGTAGTGACCCTGCCTACGAAGCTTGAGGTTTGAATCCCGGTATGGGCATTTATTTCTTCCTGAGTCATGGATATTCGTTTTCTATGTATTTAAGTATATATTTATCTATATAAGTATAAGTATGTATATCGTCATTTAGTACCCATTAGTATTTAGTAGTCATTTAGTAGCTTTGCTTAGTTTGGCACTAGGTCGATTTGTTAAGATTTTCCTCAATTTTTACTATTATTTATCTTAAAACTTGACAGTTGACTTGACAAACTTGGGAGCCGGGTATGTCCTTAAACTACGACTAAGACCACCGGGGAATGGGCAGCAGCATTCCTTGAGTGCGGTGGAGATACTGCGATCGCCAACCCGCATGCCAAGCGTGGCGATTATGGCATTTACCTCCCATGAAATTGGGGGAGGCCTATGTCCAGCAGTGGACGTCCTAGGGCTGATATGGATCTTAAAACTTAGGTCATTTACATTATTTCTTATTTGGCTCTGTGAGCTGTAGAACTCACGAGTCTGTTGTTTTGCATATCTCCGCCATTTTGATATTTTTTTTAAACTTGCTCGAGAAAAAAGGTCGATAATGAATTACAGTTAGAGTTTTCAGTTTCCAGGTTATCAAGTTCTAGGTGAATAGTTTTTACCTGACTTATTCGTTTCTTGGTTTTAGTATAGGTGTTGAAATAAAATACCAGGTAATTTAGAAATGTAGGTACATTTTATTTTTACTTCAATAAGGTTAATAGCTATTGGATGGTCATCGCCTGCCTCGATAACGTGTAGAAGCACTGTTATGGCAGATGTCCGGACCTCTCAGCAATAGCCCCATCTTTTGACCAGCCAAACTTCAACACCATACCCGATATGGCATGTGTACTGGTCTGTGGTGCCTTGGTCTTTATCGGGTTCGACATTTTCATTATACTGCACATCCTAGAAAAATAATTATTTTAATTTGCCTAAAGTATAATAAGCTTCATCAACAGATAAATAAGAATAATTCCTTAACCTTTCTAGATTCCGGCGTTGCGCTGATTTCTATATAGTCTGGGTTTAATCTTTTAGGACCAAAAATATTTTTTTCTTCTTTACTTTACCAAATGAAAGGTTTGCCTTCCTAGGCGCCATACATGAATCTAAAATAATAAATTCTTTAGCGACATGAATAGTAAGAATCTGAGCAAGAAAAAGATGGGCGATAAAAAGGTATGGAGATAAAACATGTTGCACCGTCCGTCCACAACTAAAGTGAAAGATGAAACCACTTCAGCAAATATTATCACTATTAGGTCATAAATGACTAACAAGACGCAAAACAATATGCTCTTTAAAAGCGTGAGTTCTATACAAGTGGTGAAATAACACAGCAGAAATTATTATCAAAGGTGCAGAAGAAGAAGCAGAAATACCGTCATGTTTTTGTGAGGAAAACCGATGTTATCCTGGCAGCCGATTTTAGCTTTAGCCTTTAAAAAGAAAGCTGATACCCATAAAATCAGACTCCCGTTGGAGTAATTTTTCAAATATGACCAATTGTTGCTGACGGATATGTGTTGGGACCTGTCATCGAAGCAGATGTTCGGTAAAATTGCATAAATATGGTTAAAACCAGAAATGACTAAAAAGGCCAGAAAAGTAGCATCAGGACAGCAGGAAGCAATTTATATCACACAGATAAAGGCAATGGGAATAAGATTCTGTAAATCGGAAATATTACAAACGGCTGCCAAAATTAAGAAACAGGAAAATAACAACCTGAACAGTCCAACTAATTCATGAGAGGACGTATCTGCCTAGCAGTGGGACGTATATATACTGATGATGATGAAAATTCGATGACGTACTTTTAGAATTATTGCTTAGTATATATACAGTGTGTAAATTTTACACGGGCGTATATTGTAATGGAGATTAAGATTGGACCTAGGGAACCTATATACATTAATTTCTTTAGGAAATTAAGTCCTTCCTTTTTCATACATAATAATTAAGCACGCATTGTATTGCACCCACAATAATTAACGTACCGATTCGTCTTGTCAGTATTTAAATTAGTTTGCTTAATTAATTAAGTCAAGTTGCTAAGTCCTGATTGTTCCTATCAAACAAAAACATCATGGGAAAAAGACAGTTTCTAAAAGTTATAATAGATAAAGTAAACAAACTTGATATGTCAAAATAAGTTGGACTGCGTACATTGCTGCTCGGTCAGTTTAAAAAAAATTCGTTACACCTAATTAATAACACTATTTAACAAAATTATTATTCTATATGAGTCGTATCAATTGATACTATAGTTGAAATAATTTTTAAGAAAATAAAACCGACTTCAATGGGCAGGCCGGTAAAAGATTATTATACTTAGATGGTGCACTCTTAGATTCCATACAATAAAATAAAAATGGCTATAAGTATGTTTATAATGGTAGAAGACTAAGTACCCTCAATTCCTCATGGAATCATGGAAAAACCTTGCTTGCTTGACAAACAAAACGAAGAGAACAAATCGCCAAACTTGAACCACACGTCATTGAAGAGTTCCGTTCTGATCATCATCAGCAGTTCCGTTTCATCAAATGTCACTTTTATGAATGAAAATACTTGATTAGTTCATGAAAATACTAAAATTACTATTTGTGTGCCTTTCACATTTGAGGAGTTCCCTCGATTCCTAATGGATCCCATGATCCAATGGATCCAACTCGAACATGACAAAAATCAATCGTGAAAATAGAACTTGCTTAACAAACACAGCTAGAAGGAGAAATCGCCAAACGTGAACTTTTCGTCTTTGAAGAGTTCTGTTCTGATCATCATCAGCAGTTCCACTTCATCAAATGTCACATTTTTGTATGATAATGCTCGATTTGTTGATAAAACACAAAAATCACTATATGTTTGCCTTTAAGATTTGAGGAGTTCCCTCAATTCCTCATGGATCCCATCATCAGAAATAGACTATGACAGAAATTTATCGTGAAGGTAGAACTTGCTTCACAAACACAGCTAGGTGGACAAATCACCAAACGTGAACTTTTCGTCGTTGAAGAGTTCTATTCTGATTATCATCAGCAGTTCCACCATCATATGTCACATTTTTGGATAAAAATGCTCTATTTGTTGATAAAAACACAAAAATCACTATATGCTTGCCTTTAAGATTTGAGGAGTTCCCTCAATTTCTCATAGATCCTATCATCAGAACTGCGTTTTGACAAAGCGGGAACAACTTGGATATATATACTTACAATCAAAAAAAGAATTTTCAAAATCGGTTAAGAAATGACGGAGCTATGGAGTAACAAACATAAAGAAAAACAAAAACAAAATTATACTACCGAATTGATAACCTCCTCTTTTGAAATCTTGAAGTCGGTTAAAAAGTATACGCCCTTGTAGATAAAACCTGAAGACTAATTAAGAACCTTCTTGTATGGATCAGAGGTCAAAAATGTTAATAGTACAATATTTCCATCAATTAGTACAAATGCATAATGCAATTTCATATAAAAAGTCAAATGTATCAAAAAACATTACTTACCCAATGATCAAGACTGCCTCATCGCGCTATAATTTCCGCTAGCCCATGCGCCCGTAGCTATATGACCTTGAAATCGACGAGCGACGTGACCGGTTCCCTCGAACCACTAGGCGGCGACTGCCGAATCGAGCGCCGTGCACGGTGTTTTATTACGAATTTTAGGTTGATTTGAAATATTTTTTATGCCGAAATTTACTTCTACATATACATATATTTTTATATGAACGAATAGCGCTTGAACTGAAGTTTCTTATTATGGTTTTATATTTTTGAAATAATGTGCTAAATGGCCAAAAATACTGGCGATTCTTCATGTGTTTTTACTAAAAAGTTGTTGCATGGAAATACGGTTTTACTCAACAATTTAATATGTAACTTATAAAATGTGTTCCACTTATTCCTAAGAAGACTATCAATCCAATATAGATTTAATTGTTTCATGTCGGTTTGAAATTAAATAGTTCTTCAAATCTAACTCGTTTGACACGTCTCCGAGCGAAAATTGAGAAAACAGCTGTTGGACTGAGCCAAAATATAGTAAATTGAGAGCTAAATCTAAACAACTTTTCCACTTATTCAATTTGAATTGAAATGATCTTTCATATTATACAATAAAATCTTTAGGAAAACGAATATTGAATGAGATATGACCTCAAAAACTTTAGCGAATTCAGCAAACGGCTATATACGGACTCTTAAGAGTGGAATGGGATTCAATTGTACAGAGGTATACCATGCACCCCGATTAGTGTGTTTCCTTACGAACCCCCTTTCATCTCGGTACTGTACGTAGTGAACATATCACAATAACTTCTATATATTATGTAGTGAATACTGCTTTCCCATTCGGCTAAACTCGGAACACGACTAGACCCGAAGTGGCTATCAATTATCGTATAAAATTGTTGAAAAGTTCATGTTAATGTGAAACTTTATCAATGTGTACAGTCGAGGTAAGAAAAGATTTCTGCGGGCGGATTTCGGTTTGTTTTCCAACAGGTCGCATTTCTCAACCGATTCTTCTGAAATTTTGTCAGCATAAATTAATTTTGTAAGTAGCAACGCTGCTAACGAAAATTCCAAATTTAAAAGTAAAGGGTAAAATTTGTAAAAAGTTAATGCTCCGAGCAGGATTCGAACCTGCGACATCTGGCATACGCGGCCAATCGCTCTAGCCCCTGAGCTATCGGAACAACCAAGCTCGTGCACGAAAATCCTTCAGTAGTTAGTAAGTTTTGTAAGCATGTTCGATAATTATATAGAATTTTTGCGTCGAGACAGTTTTTGGAATTTTTTAAATTAAAAAAAAATCGCACGGTCTACACGTCACAGAGCCACTAGTAATATTCTTTTATAGTACATATGGTGCTACATTACCGCACGAGTGCGGTAATCAGCAGATAACGTGCATATGTCGAAACTTTAAAGAGCCATATGTACTGTAAAACGTTGTACGATACACGTGCGAACAGGTAATTCGCAGCTCGTGCCGATTTAAAAAACTCCCTTCGGTCGTGTTTCAATTTATCACCACTCGTTGCGAATTTCCTGTTCTCTGCACTTGTATCGTAATGTACTATTGTCAGTTTTCTCTGCATGTATCTACAATATCCACATTTCATGTTCAGGCGAAGCAAGAGGAGCTATCAGAGATGCAGATACGGCGCGAGCTCGGCGAGCGCAAGCTCACCGCGGCCGCGCGCGACGCCGAGCTCAAGGCCGAGCAACTCGCTCGCAGACTTGATGACGCACACAACCAGCTGAAGAGGTAACCACGCTGCTCGCACACATGCTCACTGGCGGGCACTGACAGAGACGCAGATACGGCGCGAGCTAGGCGATATATATTATATTTCGATGTTTTACAGTACCCGTGTGGTGCCAGATTAGAATAGTACCACCCCCTTTCTTCCCTTGGTTGTCGTAAGAGTCGACTATGGGACCCAGGTTGAAGTGTGTTGTGGGCGATGGGCTAGCAACCTGTCACTGCAATATCACATTTTCTTCATCTATAAACCTGCAATTGCTAAAAGTGGCACTGAAAATTAATTTTCATGTGCTCTGCCAACCCCTTTTGGGAATATAGGCGTGAGTTTATGTATGTATGTATGTTTTACAATATCGGCTGTAGTAGAGTTACGCGCATGCACACGAAGATATTTAGAATTAAAATATAATTTACCCAGATAGGATAATTTTACCCTATTTTGGGCGAATAAATACAAGCTCCCGATTTGTTCACAGAAAAGAGAAAGAGTTTGAAGAGACGATGGATCATCTCCAACAAGACATCGACTCGCTGGAGAGCGAGCGAGGCGCGCTGCGCGACAAACTGAAGCTGTACGCCAAACGAGGCGGACAACACCACGGTATGTTTCTTTATTGTGTGCTTATATCCGTTCGTTTAAAGATTAGTTATGCGTTTTGTACTTATGATAAAGTCTGTATGGATAAAAATGCGTACTTTTCAGTTTATTTTTTTAATACAGTTTTATTCAACCTATTTCATGACAGCTCTTTAAATTTACCAGGAATTAAAGTACAGTCGGCCTCAAAAGTAGCTGGACACTTTGGGACTTTATCGCTTTCACCCGTTAGACATTTAGTAGGACAGTTTAAACATGACGTTAAAGCGACAAGGTACAAGGGTGTTCAGCTCCTGAGGCCGACCTTACAATTAGGTGTAATTGTCAACATTTCATTTTTTTAAGCAGGCTTTTTTCCGATGAAGTCCAATAGAGGATAAAAAGTTAAGTAAAACCACATTTTTTAATTTTCGAAAATATCCCCATTTCATATAAATAAATCAATTTCAAAAGTTCCTCATTCTAAAAGAGAGTAAGTGACAAGTAAGGCGTCACAGCGTAACAAATCATACAGAAGCACTGTTACTACGACAAATTTACTAAAGAAAGTGAACTGCTGTTCTTTTTGTGCGCTGTGACTGTCACAATTTCATACTAGTGACGTCATTACTACGATGATAGGCTTTCTTTCATTTTCGTGAATATATAGAAAACCAATAGCTATAAAAATAAAAAAAATATTTTGGGGGTTTCTTGTTAACCAATTAAGGCGAAGCGGTAGGCAAGCTCTATCCATACAAAGTTTGTGCAAGTTTTTCTTCGGTTGTCTTTGCACTCGAGTTACTATTTTTGGTCCATATGCTTATTTTTTTGTTAGCTATGTCCTAATGTTTTTCTTTTTTAATTTTTTTTGTATTTTCCTATTTTTTTTTTTAAATAATGCAAAATTTCAACATCAAGTTCTGCGTACGTATATCTAATATGTACCAACAAAAAATACAATTAAATGCTGTAGTGCCAAAACTAACGCAAATAACTTGCACAACCTTTGTATGGAGAATGGCTTGCCCTACCCTGCGCCTTAAGGCGAAGGGATATGCAAATGACCTTGCCCCATCGGCGCCTAGCCACAGACAGCGGGCGTTCATACTAGATGGCGCGAGCGTAGGCTATCGATGTATTATTAATCGGATTGACGTATAGATGGCGTAAATTATTTCATTTATATTTTAATTGGTGATTTAATTATAACTGTATTTATAGTATTGAGGAAAAAAAAGGAAAATCCAATGCCACATGTTATCTCACTGCTGTATTTCGCAATCGAGAACAAACCGAAGCACACCGAAGGAACTCGACCGCTCAAAGCATGGCCAGGAGAGCGAAAGAGACAGCACGATCCAAACTTTAATACATAGCTAGAATTAGTATTTCACTTTGAGATAGAACTTTTATTATGTAAGTATAAGAAGAAAATTTAGGAATATATTGTGATATTGTCCTAGAATAGGAAGACTACCGTTTGTTGATTTATCGGTTCAAAACCTAACTTACCTACCATCAATCTCGGTACTTCTAGCCGACTAGATGCCGCTGAACTCCTTACCTGTGTGATAAACACGCGGCGCGGGCTCTTGGCACAGGGTTAGAAAATAAAAGTCTAGTTTACAGTTATTATTATGATATTTATTTCATTGGACAAAATACTTAAGCATACGGAGGATGAATACCCTTTTAAATAATCAAAAAGAAGTAAACTATTTATTTCGTTTTTAAAAATACTTTGACAATTTTCTTTGCAATTTTTCATGAAAACATATCTGGAAGTATATAAATACATAAAAATAAAACCAACCAAGTGCGATTCGGACTCGCGCACCGAGGGTTCCGTACAACTAAAAAACAAATGTGATTTTTCAATATACTTATTGGTATTTGTTGGTAAAATATACGTATTAATACTTTCAGTGCCAGTAACCCTAGGGTGTGTGGGCGCTGGTTTGGTAGGCGCTTTCCGCTACATACGGTTTATTTCATGTTATCGGCTACGAGCGTAGCGCTACGAAATCTTTGGCAGTGAAAGTGTTGATAAACAATATCACTAAATAAGATCATAGGTCATAGGTGGAATCCCATTAAACATATCCTTTTTCCTGAATGTACTAAATTGATCAAGAAACAATGCCACCAAATGTGGAAAGAATAGTTCGATTTGAAAAAATTCGTGTGACAGGCGAGGCCATACATTTGAAGAACTCTGCTTCCCATGTTTTATGTACAGTATACATCTTAGCAGAGAAAAAATTTTTGGTCATTGGACCAAATAAAAATATGCACCTGTTTAGTGCTGCTCATCTGCTCACATCCAATGGCCACCGTTCCAGCCACTGCGCTTGTGTTTAGATCCAATTCATTAGTGGACTCATCATTGTAAACTACAAAATCCATGTTGCACATTTTACATTTCAGCCGAAATTGATATAGTAAACCAGTGCGAACTTCAGATACAATTTCCACTGCTTTTAAACCACAATTCAGTGGACCATGACAAGACATTTCCTGTAGTTGCTTGAAAAATGGGAAAACATTAACAATTCTTCTCTCAATGTTTTCATTGCCTTTATCACTGAAAAGAAAATAACATTACAGCATGAATTATCAAAGTCATAACATCTAATAACTATGCTACTACCCTCCATTTCATTATATTTATGATTTTAAAAATAAAGAGTGGTGTTTTTTTTTCAAAATTCTGACCATTTTCTATCTGATAATGTGCTTTTTAGTACATATTCACATTTATAAAAACTACCCTTTTTACTTTGTAATAATAGTAATAATAATATAATTTTTAAGAAAAAAAAAACCGACTTCAATGGGGGAGTCCGGTGAAAGATTATTAATCTTAGATGGTGCACTCTTAGATTCCATACAATAAAATACAAAAATGGCTATAAGTATGTTTATAATAGTAGAAGACTAAGTACCCTCAATTCCTCATGAAATCATGGAAAAACCTTGCTTGCTTGACAAACAAAACGAAGAGAACAAATCGCCAAACGTGAACTACGCGTCGTTGAAGAGTTCCGTTCTGATCATCATCAGCAGTTCCACTTCATCAAATGTCACTTTTATGAATGAAAATGCTTGATTAGTTCATGAAAATACTAAAAACACTATTTGTGTGCCTTTCACATTTGAGGAGTTTCCTCGATTCCTAATGGATCCCATCATCAGAACTCGAGCATGACAAAAATCAATCGTGAAAATAGAACTTGCTTAACAAACACCACTAGAAGGACAAACCGCCAAACGTGAACTTTTCGTCGTTGAAGAGTTCTGTTTTGATCATCATCAGCAGTTCCACTTCATCAAATGTCACATTTTTGTATGATAATGCTCGATTTGTTGATAAAAACACAAAAATCACTATATGTTTGCCTTTAAGATTTGAGGAGTTCCCTCAACTCCTCATGGATCCCATCATCAGAACTCAAGCATGACAAAAATTAATCGTGAAAATAGAACTTGCTTAACAAATACAGCTAGGAGGACAAATCGCCAAACGTGAACTTTTCGTCGTTGAAGAGTTCTGTTCTGATCATCATCAGCAGTTCCACTTCATCCAATGTCACATTTTTGGATGCAAATGCTTGACTTGTTGATAAAAACACAAAAATCACTATATGTTTGCCTTAAAGATTTGAGGAGTTCCCTCAATTCCTCATGGATTCCATCATCAGAACTGCCTTTTGACAAAAACGGGACCAACTTGGATATATATACATACAATCAAAAAAAAAATTTTCAAATCGGTTAAGAAATGACGGAGTTATGGAGTAACAAACATTAAAAAAAAAACAAAAAAAAAAAAAAAGCACAACCGAATTGATAACCTCCTCTTTTGAAATTTTGAAGTCGGTTAAAAAATATGCATGCGCTTTGGAACGCACATTAAGCCAAGGTCTTCCAGCAGCTTGAATTCTCTAACAGTCAAGTTATCCATTCACTTTACAAGCCAATAAGGTCTATTTTACCCCTTGGGTTGAAAGGTCAGATGGCAGTCGCGTCCGTAAAAACTAGTGCCTACACCAATTTGTGGGATTAGGTAGCAGACCCCGGGCATGGCGGGCATCCGTCAGGATTCAACTGTACTGGGATAGTGCTAGGATGATATACGACGAAACCTTGTATGGAGACTGTTGTGTGTTTCTTCATTATTTTAACTTTTCATTAATTAATAACTTATCCGCCATAACAATATTTATGTGGAAATTTCAACTTGCTAACTATTACCGTGCAAAAAAGCCTGTTTGTTAGAAGTTGGACAGAAAAACGGTGTAGACTTATTAATAATGTTAATTTTGGTACCCTGAGAATATGGAATCCTGATACTTCATTTATTATTTATACTCACCTTTCAACTACAATATTGTCATCCACTACAAATGAATCATCATCAACAGCAACAGTACTGAAACATTTAATAAATGTCTTTGCTATTATTAGTCATCTTCCCTAATAATCATTTACATAAACATTATTTTTTCAGATTATAGTATTTTAGGATAATAAAAAAATATTGGGTGACACATTTACACAAATCAACAGTCCCAAACTAAGCAAAGCTTGTATTATGGGTACTAGATGATGATATACATACTTATGTACATAAATAAATTCTTCTGCCAGTATCTTTGGCACTATGCTGCGGGGGATAGATTATTTATTTTTAAAATTTTGGTAAGCATATATTTTAAAAAAAATGCAATGTACCTTTTAATATTGTTTATCGTTTTGTAACGTAATACATAAAAACATTCAAGACCCCGGTCCAAATATTCATGCTCAACACACAAATAAATGCCCTGTCCGGGATTCGAACCCAGGACCTGTGGCTTCAGGATTTGTATGAAACAAACCTAATGGGTAGTATTTAAACACATCCAAAGGAGTTTACAGTTTTATAGCAAATGAAACTTGTGTAAAATTAATCAACACTTTACAATTGACAAAACCCTAAAAAGAGAGATACTCGTTCATCGATGTAGCAGTGGGCATCTTCTAATTTAAATATATAAAATTACATAAATTAACATTTACTTTCATTTATTTTTGATGTTCATATGATTGGATAGTAATTGATTTATTGATTGACAAAAACATTACAGCTTGTAATTGTATCAATCACTGACAGTAGTTTGTATCTATTGCATTATGCCTCTTCCATATTTTGTAATACCATGAGTGCCTACATAATAGTAGTTACATTTCAGCAACACAATAATCAGATACTTACGTTTCAGGTTTAACTGATAGTTTCATTAGCTGCTTCAGTTTACGTTAGTATATATCTTCTTTGTCAGTACTAAACTCGTGATTGTCATTGTCAAAATCTGTAGAGACGCTACAACAAAAGGAAAGCAAGGGTTTAGAAATAAATAACACTGAATTATGAACACACACAACTAAGGCCAGGTCTTATGGATTTTGCACAAATACCCCTTGTATATAAACTTACTTTGCTGTGGCGTCGAGTCGTTTCATTGCAGCAATTTGTACTCGACGTTTGCGCATCAACCTGACTGATGCAGTAGGTTTCCGCCCCTTCCTATTTCCCATATTGGTAAAAGTTTAAGTATGTCACACACCGCACCAAACACATAGGTTAATCCAATGTCAATAACAATACACCTAATCTAACCTAACATCATGAAACAATACAATCAACGAATAAAATGAACTACCTATTTTAATTATCTAAACTAAATAACACACACAATATAACAAAATGCAGTTAAAAATCCTTTAACACCAAATTCCGCACTTCTAAAGAACGTATGAGCGTATATCAACTATCAAAACAAAACACACAGTCCACACAGAATTATCAAACGTCAACGAACAACGAACGAGAGAAATATCCATGGATGGACGTGGGATGGACAATAAATCTGGCAACAGCGCAGCACTCGTGCAAACGGAAACGAGCTCGCAACGCCGCTTACGGGCGGCCCTTCCTTCCTTACTTCGAAAAATGCAATGATACAATTATGAATGCAAGTTCAAATCCTACATCACAAAAACTGTCAAAATAGTCCCCAGTGATTTTTAATTTTATTTTAAGTAGTTTTAATAATTTTCTGCGTATTTATTTATTTTTTGAACCTTTGAATCATATTTTAATGTTTATAATAATTTATTGTACGTTACAAAGTGCCTGATCATAGTATGTGAGCAAACATTTATTACAATGTTTAACATTCTTATTGTATAGGAAATATCTTTAAAAATTATAAAATATCTCTAAAATTCGTAATTTAGTATTTTAGGGATATAATTAAGTCTAGCCCACAACACAAAGTTACAAAAGTATACTTACAAAGTATGGACACAAAATAACTTGCACAGCGGGAATAAAACTTAAACAAAAAAATGCTTAGAACGGCACTTTTAATGTGACTTATATATTTTTCAGTGAATTCTAGGAACATTTGAACAATTAAGGGAAATACTTGAGTATATGTGTGTTCAGACGGTGAACTTTCAAAACCTCCACATGCTGTATTTTAAGCAAAAAATCTCAGCAAAAACACCTCCATTTCATAGTTTTGCCATACCCTTCGCCTTAACGCGAGTTAACATTCCATACTACTTAAAAATTTGAAATGTTCTCAATTACAGTTGAGTTCATCAGTATATACGTTCCCAAAGTTTAAAAAAGAGCACCATTATGGCCTTTCCGGTTTAACGATATAGACGTTCACATATTTTAGATATTATTTCCGTGCACACGTTTTTGACTGTAAGTCGACTGTACTTTTAAAGGGTCATATGTGAGCGATATCGATAAAATATTTTGCGTCCTACAAGCTCAGTTCCTAACTTTGATATTTCAGAGCCGCTTTCGTGTCTTATTTCAGACGTTTTCATGTGATCACATCCATAGTTTGTTAGTAAAAGCTTACGAGTATACAGAGTGTGGCCTTCAATACGAGCAAAAAATTAAATGGTACACTATTGAGCTCTCCAATTATTTCCAAATGATTTTAATTGAAAAAAAAAGTTTTTATTTTATTTTTATTTTTTCGAAAATGTAGCTAATATGTACTTTTTTACTCTACTGGAGTGATATTAATAACAATTTATTCAAAAAACACTAAAACTTTATAATAAAAAAAAAATCCCAAAAATATTCTTATAAACCAAAAATGCGACAACGATTATGAGTCATAACTTGCAGCAACCTCAAAATCAGCATTGACTGCCGCGCTATAATGTCTGGGTGCCAAGATCCATTACTTGGAGGCCATAACTTTAGATCAAAATTTCTCCCAATTGAAAAAAGTTATTTTTTTTTGGACAAAAGAGGTTATTGCAGATGCTCTAAGGAAGCGTCCTTTAAATGTATTGCTCCTTTTACAGGCCACACCCTGTATATCTAAAATAGTACCTAAATTAAAATTGGGCCACACTTTTTATTTGCTCTACCCAAAACTTAAAGGTAAGGAAGAAGCGTCAGTAACGGATTTTTGACGTTGCATTTCTAAGAAACAAAAGTTATTCTAAATTATATTACTCACTTCAACCATTCATTTCCTTATTTTGTGCTTAGTGGCCTCAAATTTGATTAACACTGAATATTTGATCTAAATTTACTGTATTAAACTATGTAGTAGGTTTCTGAAGAGCGCGCTGAGTCTTAAGTTAGAGTAATAGGGATGTCAATCATTAAGAGGGTATCAACTGAGAAGTGTCTTTTCAAATGGTTTTTTTTTCTGTACCTCTATTTCTAAATTGGACATTAAGTTTACTTAAGCAAGGTTCTCTATAGAAGTAGAGCTAAGATAAAAATAAGCCCTTTTGAAAAGACACTCCACAACAGATCCACTGGCGCCACTCGTAAAAAATGAGATTATTTAAATTTAACGATACACATTAAAAAAAGGGGTCTGCTATGTACTGTATTTTGTATTTAATTACCTTTTGAATACATCAAACTAGTTATTACGTTGCGAGATTTGTCGATCTTTGAGTTCAAAAATAAAACGGCCGTTTTTCTTTCGACGCATAGATTGACAAATCTAGCAACGTAATAACTGTTTCAATGTGTTCAAAAGGTAGTAAAATACAAAATATAGTACATAGCAGTTCCTTTTTTTAAATAACTGTCGTTAAATTTAAGTAATCATAATTTTTTGCGTGGCGCTAGTGGACTCGTTGATGCCCTCTTAAAAAAGTGGTAATTTTTGATTACGCGCGGGAACTTTCAGAACTCTGTTATAATCTAGCGTTTCGCGAAAGCGGCCTCATCATGGTGCTCAAAGAGCTACTAGACACTTCAGAGGCACGCGACCCACAGGTTGAAAAATACTGTTTTAAATTAGCAGGTACAACGGGTCTCCCCCTTTAAGGCCCATATTTACACGGTCCAACCATTACATTGCTGGGTTTGTTCCTACTCGTCTTAACTCGGTAGCCGGCGGCCCCGCAATGTGGTGAAAATAGGCTAGTTTCCAAAAAAATATTAACGATGCCATTCGAACCAGTTTTTAAAGGTGATTAAATGTCTGTATGGGATCAACTGCGATTAAAACACAACAGAAGCCGCAAATGAGGGTCAAAGGTAGATATTGTTCCCGAACACCAAAAACGCTCCATACCAATTGACAGAAAATTATGACGTCACAACGCACGAGCCGCGTACTAACGTTGTATGGAAAAAACAAGAAAATTGGTATTTTAATTGTTTAATACTGCGTTTAAGTGCATAGTTGCCGTACAATTTCTTTTTTTATTGAAAAATGTAAGTTCTATTAATAGCATTTATTTAATTTTTAGGGTTCCGTACCCAAAGGGTAAAAACGGGATCCTATTACTAAGACTTCGCTGTCCGTTCGCTCACACAGTTAAAATTTTCACAGATTCTGTATTTCTGTTGCCGCTATAACAACAAATACTAAAAACAAAATAATAATAATAATTAAGGGGGGCTGAAATGTGATATTTTAGCCCTTTTTCACGGCTACCACTCGCCGAGCTAGATCTCAAGAACGGTAATAGCTAGACAGTTGAAATTTGCACAGATTATGTATTTTATTGTGGCTACAACAACAAATACTAAAATCAAAATAATAATAATAATAATTGGCACTTGGCCGGTTTTTAGATTTTAAGAGGACATTTTAGAAACTCTCAAGTCACGTATTTTATTATTATTCTTATTTTATTTTGTTATTTTCATTTTATTGTATTAATTTGATGTTATAACTATCCATATAACGGCAATATGTTATAAAGTTCAACCTGAAGAAACTACCCTATTGAATGACAGTGCTTGGACCATGTAAACGGGCCTTAAATGATAGTGATAGCAATTATTTTATTGCACCTATCACTAGGAGATCTCTTGAGCCAAACGCGCATTTAAACTTGTCGGTTTATATACTTAACTTTAATTTAAGTGTATATTTATTATAGTTGATAAAGTATGATTATGATAGTAATAATATACTTATATTTTTAGATTTGGCACTTCTGCGTAAGTCAACTTTGTTTTTATTGTGTTTTAACAGTTTTTCGTTTTGTATTTTTTATTTTAATATGTAAACCCTTAAATTCATATCGTGTGAGCATATTTTGGTGTCGCAAATATGACCATATGTGTACGAGTAAAATTTTAAATACTTTTCTCAAATTAAACTCTGGTGAGACTTAGCTTAAGCTCGACACGCTCACAGCGGGCGCGGCGCGGTGCGGGGCGGAGGCGTTTTTAATTTTTGATCTTTTCGAAACTGTCGGCTGTCGATAGTGTCGATTACTGCTTCATATGTCACACACGCCGCCCCCGCTCCGCTATCCCGCGCGGTTTTTTGATGCGACGTCCCCCGGCCCGCGTTCGCTTTACCGCAAAACCGCCTCCGCCCCGCAACGACGCTGCGCCGCGCTCCGTGCGTTTCAAGCTTTAGATGACCATGGATTTAGGGGTTCACAGGTTTTTGAAATAATTTCATAATATTATATGCTTTAATTATTCGTACAGCTGAATCAAGCCGAAAATGTCGAGCATACTCAGTCATTTTTAAGCACACACGTTCAGGCCTTTAAACAAGTTGTAAAAAACCATTTTGTAACGGTATAGTTGCGTTAGTGTTTCAAATTTCGCTTTAACAATCCTCTAATTGGCTATCTGTTTACATATGTCAAAGTGTTATTGTGCTATAAAAGCTGTTGGTTCTCCATATAAATAAATAAAATAAAATAAAATAAAAAACATTTGTGTTATTGGCTATGTGCGAAGTAGGTGGTGGGGGTAAGCTAGGCGATCGTAGCGCACACCATGGCAGAAATGTGTACTTACCGGGGACCACTGTCATATTTACTTTCACGTTTTCTATTGGTTTCTTAACGGTTTCCTACGATTCGTTTCGTTTGTATGTATTTATTTATTCTCTTATTTATTTCAGTAAAATTTCCAATACGGGGTCTTTCTCGTTTACTAAAGTAAATAAAATATGCATGTGTCATTATTTGACATCTCTAAATTTTGACATTGTCTCGGGACCTTTGACGTTTGACGTTTCAGACGTGCACATAACCAATAGCGAAATTTGAAACACTATTAGATTAATATTAGAACAAAACTCAAAATTTATATAGTATATTGACGTGAAAATGTAGCTTGCCAATTATTACATGTATAATGTACTTAGCACCAACACATTTCAAATTTTGTAGTCAAAAGATTCGTCCTCATATTTTTCAGACTGTCTATGACGAATGCTTATACTGTTTGACAATTAACTTTTGTTAACAGTTTGCATGCTATTAAATATGCTCTATGGTCTTAAGCAGAAAGCTGTGCAAAATAGATTAATCACATACCGTAGGTTCCAAAGAGTAAAGTAAGTTGATATGTTCTAATAAAGTTAATTTGTTTTGATGGCGACGTAAAGCTCGTAGCAGAGAGGCGGACTAAATAAAATCATTTCATTAGTTTATAATTACACGTGGGGCATTTACCAGTAAATGACAAGGTATGTCCATGTTTTAAAAAAAAAACTGAAAACAGCTCACCCCCGCCGACCTCTGATCATTACTGTATCGCTTGAACCATTATCGCTATATATATTTCTGCTTTTTTTTTATTACGATAAATGTATAGCGCTCTAATTGCGCATCACATATCGTTTAGAGTAACACTTTTTTTGATAATTTATGTGAAGGATCATAACGATATACGAAAATATTTAAAAGCCTGATAGCGTTAAAAGTTATCCATACAAACAGAACATTTTTTCTCCCTTGAGACACAATCTACTATTTTATTAGGCCTAAGCACTAAAGGGCTCGACATTTTCATACGCATTTGTATATTATTATAATACATATATGACGAGTGTGTAAGAGTTAACTCGTACATGTCGAGTGTGTCACGCGTGTATAACCAGTGTGTAAGTCATGTGCAATGAGTGTGTAACTCATGTGCAATGAGTGTGTAACTCATGTGTAACGAGTGTGTTTGCGCGCGCAGCGGTGGCGTCGCCGGCGGTCGTCTCCCGAGACTCGCTCACGTACTCACGTAAGCCACGCCTCCAACTGTTTATCGACATCGATAGATAAACCATTATAATAATGAATGAAAAAAAAAGAAAAAAAATTTGTTAACGTCTATACTCACATATGCTACAAATTATGTATGAAAAAAGAAAAACATTTGGCAGTCAGTGATAAGTTGAACTAAATAGCCCAAATGTTGGGGTTTTGAAATACAAAAAAAAAAAAAAATTTATACACTGCAGTTTTCATTATTTATTTCTAAATATTCCCGAAGCAATGTTTTTTTAATTAGGTAATATTTGGGCTTTCTTATGTTTACCTATCGATGTCGGTAAAGAAATTGGCTAAATGTTGTATGTCCTAACCCAGCATGCCTGCCTTTCCTTTATGAATAATCAAATAATACATTAATAGGCAGAAGGGAATGCTAACAATTATTTGAAAATGTTTACGAGAACGGTATTCCTTTACCTTATTTAAAATCGAAGTTATTTATCTATTTCAGCATCCAAAAAAAATTGAAAAAAATATATATACGCTTAGTTTTGTACTAAAGTAGTAACGCTGCTAACGAAAATTTCAAATTAAAGGGAAAAATTGAATCCTGCTCGGTGCATAAGATTTTTCAATTTTTCCCTTTAATTCAAAATTTTCGTTAGCAGCGTTACTGCTTTAGTACAAAACTAATTTAGTATGGGATGGCGCATCGTTACTGACGATTTCTCAATGTAATTTGAGACGTTGGTGCCGTTAATAGAAGCCTAAGTCTTCTACGGTAGGTAGATGTCGCTGTACGCCTCCCTAAGGCGTTGTAAGAGGGAACTATTGAAGGATTTCGTGGACGAGCTTGGTTGTTCCGATAGCTCAGAGGCTAGAGCGATTGGCCTCTTCTCCTAGAGCGTATTGCTCGGAGCATAATTTTTTTCAATTAAAAATATATACGCATTTAATATTTTGTACTAATAAAAGTATACCTCATATAATAATGTAAGTAGTAAACAAGATGTAATTCTACACATCTGGTCCGTTGATTTCAGTTTCAATTGATATATGATTAATATGAGCCCTTAATTTCACTTACATTACATGTCCCATTCATGAGTATGATATTTATTAATCTTATGAATTTGTTCCACATATGAACCACACTTCGACGCTGTGATTTTAACCTAAGTGTAATAAGTATGTGCGTAATATACACATGTTTGTAGAGTTTATGGTAACGTATATACACATTTGTGCAGCGGCAGTGACGCCCGTGCACGCGCCAGCTGAGATGCGTAAGGGCACACCAATATTGTCAGTGTCGCATGATCGTCGCGTACTTGTTTACAATAGTGAGATGTATTTGTTGTTACAGTTCATTTTTGTAATCCTAGAATGACTGTCCCATATATGACACATTGAGGGTCATATATGGGCAGTTAACATAGTATCATTGAGTAAGTATTTTTTAGAAGATAGTTATTTTTCAGACTCTGGTCAGATATGATCTTATAACTTTTATTATTAGCCTATTTTTGACGTATTAGGACTGAAATACATCTCATTATATCGTTATTTTAATTTGCGTCCATATCGTAAGTTTCAGTTTAATTTGGAGTCATTAAGCTGCGTTTCCCCCAGACATGTGCGAGAATGTGTAGCGAGGGATGTGTTTTTAAGAACCAATAGAATCACTTCATGCGCGCTGCGCTAAGCGTGAAAAGGTCAACGAAGTGTTCCTATTATTGGTTCTTAACAAACACATCCCTCGCAATGCATCCTGGCACATGTCTGGTGGAAACGCAGCCTTACTCTTATGGAATCTTTCAATTGTTGATGCCTTTGCTGCAAACTTCCATATCATTCTAAATAAACTGTTGGGACAACATACGTACGTAATGTAGACTTATACTTATCGTGGCATTTGTGGCAATAACAGGTATTTAAAATAGTAAAGTTTACAGTGGTGGCATTATTGTCATTATTTATTTTTTATACAAATGTTGTAATTTTAAATTGAAAGGTAAGGTTTAACAAATGAGCTATGACTTGGAATGAATACTAATTTGTTAATTTTGTCATGTTGTATTTTTTTTTAACTTTGAATGTTGTATGTAGTTTATAACTATCATCATACTGCTTTACTTTTAATTTAATTTAATAATTATTTCTAATTAACTTATATGATGCGTTTAGCTAACTTTAACCTCGCAGGGACAAAAACCTGACTTATTTAATTTAATAATTTCAATTTTATTGAGAGTCTATAGAAATATTTATTACATTAGTTGGAAGCACTTTAGCAACAGGTCTAGGTGTTTAAATCCACTAGTACTGGGTTAGCATTAACCATCATCAGATTGGTCATTTTGACAGTTCCTGTCAAATATACCTCTCGCTATAGTGATACCAGTTGATGACATACAAGTTTGAAAATAAATCTTTTTAATAGAAATAATTTGTTCCATATATGGACCTTTATAGTCCTTGCAAGGTTAAACAGTGCAAGGCGAACAACAACTGAGTAGTGCCTTTAAAACGTTTTAATTTTTACGACCATTTACTGCTAAATTAGACTTTCGCCCTTAAATAAGGTTTTTTTCTAAGAAAAATGAAACGCATACTCTATAGGCACTTCTCAATTTGAAATCGAATGCAAAACTATTCATGTTAATTTTGTAATGTATGTGTCACGTCATGTATCATGTAACACCTTTTTAATGTTTTCTTCTTGTGTATACGATTTGGAACCTTAGTAACGAAACTTAAGGTTCTAATGCATATTACACGTGCCATTTTTGTCAGCAGCCGATATTTACAAAGAGGAAGAGTACAAAGTTATTTGAATAATAGTAGTAGTTAACTTTTTACACGTAAATAATTAATAGCAAAGACGAATAATAAATCATAAAGACTTATAATCTCTATACTAAGCTATAGCTGTTTTCAGTAGATGGTGTTACATAAGAGATGTCTTTGTTCCACATGTGGAACAGCAGTAAGTCTTGCAAATACTTATTTTGTACTGTGCCATATATCGCCAACCCTTATTTCGGAACAACGCAGCTTATTATGGGTATTCAGTCTTTGCTATCATTCGTCTCTCTGTTATCTAATAGTTTGATTACAAACTATATATCTGTGTAACTACGTGTAATATCTGTCGCTGACAACAAAAATAATCGTGACTTGGTGAAAGTTACTGACTCTAAAATATCTACAGTACGACAACAATTAGAGGTGCCATCGAGTCTTTCTGAACCGTAGAAGCATTGACAACTCTTTGAGGATATCATCAAATTCGCGTTATCAATATTAGCGAAATCGTCTTGATACTTTTGTACATATGTCACCTGCTCTTGTTACAATAAAGAATTCACATATATAGGTATATGCACTAATTTAATTTAGTATTAAGTAGTAACGAGTAACGTAATTTAAAATTAACATACATACAAGTTGCAATAAGACGCGAAATATTATTAGATTAGATTCACTTTAATTCAAGTACAAATTTAGTAGTTTTTATTGTTCTTAAGTATTTATTCAACGCATTGACGCGTTCAGTATACCATATCATTAGAAAATCCCTTAAAAATATATCGGATTTGACCGAATGGCACCCCAAATTGTACTGTACCAATTTTAAATAATATTAAATACTAATTTTGTATATATTGTAGAAGAGACACCAGTAAAGGTGACGCCAGGCGTAACCACAGGAGAAGTCAACGAAGCATTGCAACAGCAGCTGAAGGTGCTCAGCTGGTGAGTGGCAACTCTTACGGTATCATTCGTGCCTGGTACATTTCATTATAAACATACAGGCGTAGCAGAGTCCAGTAAAAATGAAGCTAGATGTAGCCATATGAGAAGTCAACGAAGCATTGCAGCAGCAGCTGAAGGTGCTCAGCTAGTGAGTGGCAACTCTTGCGGTATCATTCGTGCCTGGTACATTTCATTATAAACATACAGGCGTAGCAGAGTCCAGTAAAGATGAAGCTAGATGTAGCCATATGAGAAGTCAACGAAGCATTGCAGCAGCAGCTGAAGGTGCTCAGCTGGTGAGTGGCAACTCTTGCGGTATCATTCGTGCCTGGTACATTTCATTATAAACATACAGGCGTAGCAGAGTCCAGTAAAGATGAAGCTAGATGTAGCCATATGAGAAGTCAACGAAGCATTGCAGCAGCAGCTGAAGGTGCTCAGCTGGTGAGTGGCAACTCTTACGGTATCATTCGTGCCTGGTACATTTCATTATAAACATACAGGCGTAGCAGAGTCCAGTAAAAATGAAGCCAGGTGTAGCCATAGGAGAAGTCAACGAAGCATTGCGGCAGTAGGTGAGGGTGCTCAGCTGGTGAGTGGCGACTCTTAGAGTATCATGTGTCCCTGGTACATTTCACTGTAAACATACAGACGTAGCAGAGTCCAGTAAAGATGAAGCCAGGTGTAGCCATAGGAGAAGTCAACGAAGCATTGCGGCAGTAGGTGAGGGTGCTCAGCTGGTGAGTGGCAACTCTTATAGTATCATTCGTCTATGGTACTTTTCACTGTAAACATGTAGATGTAGAAGATACTCAAGCGAAGTTGACGCCGGGAGTCGCCGCCGGGAAGTCAATGGAGCGTTGCAGGCTGCAGCACAGCTGAAGGTGCTCAGCTGGTGAGTAGCAACTCTTAGGGTACCATTTGTCCCTGGTACATTTCACTGTAAACATGCAGACGTAATGAGTCCAGTGAAGGTAAAACTAATTGTAGCCACAGGAGAAGTTAACGAAGCATAGCGGTGCTAAAGGTGCTCCGTTGGTGAGTGGCTTCACAGCTATTTACGTGTCATGTCCTCATGTCTCCCTGGTACATCAATCATCGTCTCTATCAAGGAGTAGCTCCACAAATTCCTACGCTATCATGTAGCTCCGGTACTTTTCTGGTCACTGATACTTTGATACAGTCTGTTGGTGATAGAGTCGACCGATTGAGTGGGGCGTACGACTTTGCAACACCTCCTCCTACCTTATATGGCCTTTTTTAACGCTGTCTACGTCACGTTTCGCTGTAATGATGTAGTGGTAAGGGCGTTGGTCTGGCAAACCAGAGGCGCGGGTTCGATTTCCGTCTTTGGCTGCGTGCGAGCTCACGGTTAATTTTTTCTTGGTATTTGTTCTCTGTATGAAATAGTTATACCATATTCATTAATTTCATTATATCAGTATAATTCATGTAACGACATCATATTTGAATACTTTAAAGGGACAACTTCAAATTCGTGACTTTGGAAATTGGTCACGTAACACGTTGTAAAACGGCCCATTTCTTGTAGATTCCGAACTATTAAGGTCTTCTATAGAAAAATTCTATGGAAATAATTTAATGATTTATTTTTTTAATTCATCATATATAGTTTTATTGATTATAAATTATAACATTATCGATTAATACATGCCGATATATTCTCTATGAGTTAGGCGTCTCTGTGTTAAACCATTAGGGTATTGTATTTCTTTATTTTATTAACCTGAAGTTGTCTCTTTAAAGTATTCAATTGTGATTTGTTTACATGAATTGTACTGATGTTATAAATATGGTATACAATTTGTAATTATTTATTAAATGAAATACATGAACTTTATTGTGCAAGTAGGCCGCAATGGCACTTTTACAAGTCAAAATCTACTAGCGTTTCTGAAAAAGAAGACCACTGCCGAGAAGAAACGCCGAAAGATACTCGACAATCAGAAGAAGAATTACTTAATAACTACGCTGCCTGCGCGACCCAAAGTAGATCTTGGCCTCCGCAATTAAGACACGTCACTGTGCCCTGCCCTGGCCAGCTTTTCGCCAGTCAGAGTCCGCTGTTTGAAGCTGGCAGAGGTGTTTTTTAACTTCATCTATCCAGCGGTATCTCAGTCGGCCGATTTGGCGTCGACTGTTTATTACCGACTTTAATAGAAGGAAGTTGGTACTTTGTACGTTTGCATGTTTGCTTGGTTTTTTATTTTTTTATGTATGTATGTTCCCCAATAACTCTTGACCACGACGGCCGATTTTGATAACTCTTTTTTAGTTTCAAAGCAGGTACCCCGACATTGGCCCCATATAAATTTGATGAAGGTCTGATGATGGGATCTAGGATGAATCGAGGGAACTCCTCGAATTTGATAGGCACGCATATGCCGATTTCGGTATTTTCTGTCGGTAACCAAGCATTGGCTCACGGAAACCACAAATTGTGGCATAGCAAGTACAAAATTGGAGTCCGTTTTTTTTGTATAAATTATTTATTACTTCGCCTTATTCACGGCAGGACATTGGAGCGCGAGCGCGCCGCGCGCATTGCGGCCTGCCGGCGCGCGGAGAGCGTGGCGGCGCGCAGCCTGCGGCCGCTGGAGCACCCCGCGGCGCCGGCCGGCGTGGCGCGCCGCGCCGCCTGCGCCACGCTGCAGGCGCGACTCGACGCACTGCACACGGTAAGCATTGCGGCCTGCCGGCGCGCGGAGAGCGTGGCGGCGCGCAGCCTGCGGCCGCTGGAGCACCCCGCGGCGCCGGCCGGCGTGGCGCGCCGCGCCGCCTGCGCCACGCTGCAGGCGCGACTCGACGCACTGCACACGGTAAGCATTGCGGCCTGCCGGCGCGCGGAGAGCGTGGCGGCGCGCAGCCTGCGGCCGCTGGAGCACCCCGCGGCGCCGGCCGGCGTGGCGCGCCGCGCCGCCTGCGCCACGCTGCAGGCGCGACTCGATGCGCTGCACACGGTAAGCATTGAGCTCTTATATTACATTCCAATTCGTAAATACAGGCTGTGGCCTGTAATAGGAGCAAAAAATTTAAAGACTGCTTCCTTAGAGCATCTGCACAAACCTCTTGTATAAAAAAAAAACTCTTTTTCACCTCAGCGGCTCGAAAATGTTGGTTTTGCTGCTTGAAACCAGTGAGCAAAATGCAATTTTGCTGCGAGCGTGAAAAAAACTTACTTTTTAATTTGTCATATTCATATTGTAGGTTAGTTTAGGTAACTTCAATCTGTCAATCACTATTCTTTTGCGTTATATGTTCTCGCCGCTGAGGTGAAAAGTTGTATGTATCACACGAGAGCAAAAATATTTGCATCTCGTGTCTTTGAGTTCCTCGCTACGCTCAAGATTCTAATTATAGAATCTTTCGCTTGCTCGGGACTCAACATCAACACTCGCAGAAAAAATCTACTTTGCTCTCTTGTTGAACAAATAACTATTTTCACTTAGGAGAAATTTTGATCTAAAGTTATGACTTCCAAGTAATGGATCTTGGCACAGTGGCGGTACGGCCTTAAAAGCCCAAAAGCCTGGCTTGCGTTACTAAATTAGCAAAAACCAAATATATGTACGACTAATTCTTTTTTCCATTTCAAACTAACTTAAAATCCGCGCGACGGCGCCTGATCTGTATATTCTATTCATCTTGGTCGGGGTAGTAGTACAAAATTCGACCGTAGCAAGTGGCGCTACTGCGGCGCGAAACGAGCGGTCTTAACACGATAGAGTTGAGACACGGGCTAGTCATCTCGCTCGCACGCGCGGGCTTGCAAGCGGGCTTTAATGCTGATATCTTTTTTCTCTTTCTTATCTATGAAAACTGCTACAAAGCGAGAGATACGTATCTATAGCTAGATCTAGCAAATAGTTTGTGACTAGAAGCCCGGCTTTCGACGTGAAGTTATCAACAGATGTTAGTCAAATGCGAATTTCGCGCGTGCGCGTTCATGACTGGATGGATTGTGATGCTAACTTCATTGATTACAATTATGTACATTACTTCAAACGGAACAATTTGTTTGAGCGGATAGTGTTTTGTATTAAAAAGTTTATTAAAGTGGAAAGTGACGATGGATGAAGTTGTTCCGTGTGACGATTTAAAATGTGCACAAGTTATCGGCGCAGAAAAGGTAGGCACGCTAAAGTTTGCACTAAAAAAGCAACTTATTTTTTCACCGAAACCTACGCCTGACTTGAGTATTTCTCAGATAAGCAAGTCACATAAACGACAATTTCAAAGATCGGTGCGAATGCTGAGATGTCTGTACAATTTTATCTAGTAATAGCATGCCTTCAGTGTGTTTTGTTGGTCTGTCCTGTCTACGCCACACCAGTTAGTGATAAAGTGATAATGAAGAGTGAAGATTTACTAGTATGGTAATATGGCAAGGTATCAAGGTAGGAGATAGATTTAATGATATTGTGTGTGAAAAAAAAAATACAAAAATGTATCCCTCGGCTTGCCCTTCTCTGCAATCCTAGGCACGCCACTGTCTTGGCACCACGAGATTATAGCGAGGCAGCCACTGTTGATATTGAGGTAGCATCTAGTTGTGACTCATAATCGTTGTTGCATTTTTGGTTTAAAAGGATGTTTTTGGGATTCTTTAATTTTTGTAATATTTTTTTAGTGTTTTTAAAATGAATAGTTATTAATATAGCTCCAGTAGAGTAAAAAAGTACATATAAGCTATATTTGCGAAAAAAACCTTTTTTTTTCAATAAAACTATTTGGAAATAATTGCTGGAGAGCTCAACAGTGTATCGTTTAATTTTTTGCTCCTATTACAAGCCACACCCTGTAGACATAATTATTATTCACACAGATATTCGAGCTCCTACTTGTTCACAACAAATCGGAAAACGTGATTACATTTTTTTTTATACTACGACGGTGGCAAACAAGCTTACGGCCTGCCTGATGGTAAGCAGACACCGTAGCCTATGGACACTTGCGACTCCAGAGGAACCACAAGTGCGTTGCCGACCCTTTATTGCCTTGGGGATGCGCTGTGTTGAGAGTGAGGGACCCGCAGATGTCTTCAGCTGTCAAGCTAGAGACGTATGCAGACCCCTCACTCCCAACACAGCGCATCCTCGGGAGCTCTGGCGACCTTACTCACCACCAGGAACACAACACCACATACCTACCTAAGGGGCAAGAAGGTAGTGATGCTATTATGGCTGTGGTTTTCTGTAAGGCGGAGGTACTTCCCCAGTAGGGCTGCTCCGAATTTGAGAGAGATGACGTTTCGCTGTGCCCTACCTCTTCTTAAATAAATACATACATTTATGTGCCACTATCTGTTTACAAATATTTGAAAATAACCCTTGTGTGAATAGTTATGTGCTTCCACTTGTTTAATAATTTTGTAAAAATCATAGTACAGTTATTTATTATGAATATGACGGATGAGACGTGTATATATTTTCGAATGATAAATCTGTTTAGATATATTCGTACGTTGGTTGCTATGTGCATTTATTTTTGAAGGCTTGGATTTGCTCATATATTTATGGACTCGACTGTACCTAGAACCCATAAACTCTTGGAAGCCCCCGCTTGCCAGCCAGCAACCAGCGGCAAGGAACGCAAGACCATAGGCCGAGCGTCCCAATCCGCTCTATTGGGACGCTCGGCCTATGGTCTTGCGTTCTTTTGTAAAGCTGAGAGCTGAAGGCCCGAAGCAGAGCGGCAAGGCTGAGGGGCCACAGACCCGATGGGCGATAAGCAACGAACTATAATGGCTGCCACAATAGATCAAAGAGGCATAAAATGGCTCACAACTAACCAATAATAATAATACCTAGAACCCGGAAGACACAGCGTGGGTCTACCCAGGGACCTGGTAAAAGTCGCGGGATTCCGCTGGATCCGGGTGGCGCGGGATCGGTCATTGTTGCACTCTTTGGGGGAGACCTATGTTCAGGAGTGGACGTCCTTCGGCTGATATGATGATTTCAAATTAAAGGGAAAAAAATGAAAAATTTTATGCTCCGAGCAGGATTCGAACCTGCGACATCCGGCATACGCGGCCAATCGCTCTAGCCTCTGAGCTATCGGAACAACCAAGCTCGTCCACGAAATCCTTCAATAGTTCCCTCTTACAACGCCTTATGGAGGCGTACAGCAACATCTACCGAAGAAGACTTAAGCTTCTATTAACGGCACCAACGTCTCAAATTACACTGAGAAATCGTCAGTAACGATGCGCCGTCCCATACTAAATTAATTTTGTACTAAAGCAGTAACGCTGCTAACGAATATACGTGATGCTGTACGCCTCCCTAAGGCGTTGTAAGAGGGAACTATTGAAGGATTTCGTGGACGAACTTGGTTGTTCCGATAGCTCAGAGGCTAGAGCGATTGGCTGACGAAAGCCGCGAATCCCAGATGTCGCAGGTTCGAATCCTGCTCGAAGCATTAAATTTTTCCCTTTAATTTGAAATTTTCGTTAGCAGCGTTACTGCTTTAGTACAAAATTAATTTGATATGATGATGATCGGTATTACTAGTTAATTTGATATGATGATGATCGGTATTACTAGTTAATTTGATATGATGATGATCGGTATTATTTGTTAATTTGATATGATGATGATCGGTATTACTTGTTAATTTGATATGATGATGATCGGTATTACTAGTTAATTTGATATGATGATGATCGGTATTATTTGTTAATTTGATATGATGATGATCGGTATTACTTGTTAATTTTTGGTGTCTTCTTTACACAGGAGTGGACAATGTTCGTGGCTCGGTCCGGCCTCGTCAAGTTCCCCGAAGACCCGAGCAAGTACGCCCGGGCGCTTGAACAGCACAAGGAGAAGCAGAGAGAGAAGAGGAAGCAGCTTGAGGTACCTTTCTCCCTCGCGTTTACAGTTTAGCTAGTCAGAGTACTCTGAAAATAACGCAGCGAGTCACGATATGCAAAAAAATTCGTGAGTCTTATCAACTCAATTTACCCCCGATATTTAAGCAAGAATGCTTTGCTCGAATAGTACGATGAAGACAAGAAATAATCTCCTGTGGATTACATGCTAGTCTATTACCCCCGAAATCGATAACCATAACGATTTTTGCGAAAGGAGATTTCAGGTTAGATTTCTGGTAGGGTCGCCATGTGATACGTCACGATATGCAAAAAAATTCGTGAGTCTTGTCAACTCAATTTACCCCAGATATTTAAGCAAGAATGCTTTGCTCGAATAGTACGATAAAGACAAGAAATAATCTCCTGTAGATTACATGCTAGTCTAGTACCCTCAAAATCGATAACCATAACGATTTTTGCGAAAGGAGATTTCAGGTTAGATTTCTGGCCTGGTCGCCATGTGATACGGGGTATTATAATATATAATATAATAATATAAATATTAGGGGACAATTTTTAAACAAATCGAACTAGTCCCATAGTAAGCTCAATAAGACTTGTGTTATGGGTACTAGACGACGATATATTTAATAGATATATACTTAAATACATAGAAAACATCCAAGTCTCAGGAACAAATGTCTCTGTTCACCACAGAAACAAATGCCCTTACCGGGATTCGAACCCGAGACCTCTAGCTTCGGAGGCAGTGACACTACCAACTAGGCTAAACAGGCCGACTATTGAGTAAACAATGTCAATGCTGGCGGAAAACTGCATTAAAATCCCAATTATGATTATTACAGTTCGGGAGGTATTCCACTCATCCAATATCTTTGTCCAATATACATTTGATCAAAGATATTTGATGATTTCATCCAACTTGGATGGGACCCCGACATTTGATCAAAGATTCTGATGACAGTTAAATCAATGGCTACGCATGAAAAAAAAACTTGGACAAAGATATTGGATGAGTGGAATGGGCCTCCGTCAAAGAACTTTGATCAAAGATTTGACAAAGATATTGAATGAGTAGAATACCACGCCATATTAAACTCATCCAATATCTTTGATGAATGAAATTGGATAACTTCATCAAACTGGGGACCATTTGATGAAAGATTCCGATGAAAGTTAAATCAATATTCAAAGAAATTGTACAAAGATATTGGACGAGTGGAATACCACCCTAAAACACGATTAACGAATGTTGTCATAACTTTATATTTTTTAAATATTATTTCTTTGAACTCCTGTTCGCTCGTGGGTAGACCGGGGTTTCTTTGAGGGGAGATAATGAGAAAGAATCCGCGTACTTCGAATCGGGTTTATTCGGAAAGGGACTTCAATCATTTACATAACAATATTTCTATACTTATAATTATTACACACACATGTTTCTGACGCTGTAAACTACTTTAGCTAGTTACGATATATCAATCTATTACACTAATCAAGTCATAGATGGCGCTGTCATACAAGTGAGACTGCTCAGATGATATCGTAACGGTAACAGCCGATCTCTGCAATGTAATAATGGTTCCGAACACTTTGTAGGAGCGTCTGATCACGCTACAGAACGAAGTCCGCGAGCAACTCCTGATCCACCGACCGTGGCGCTGCGTGGAGGCTCCCCTCGCCACGTTCCCCGCCGCCGACCTCACCGCGGCCCTCGCCCCGCGCGCCGTGTCCGTCGGCGCCCTCGTGTTCCCCGCGCCCGTCGACTCGCAGCAGGAGGTGTACGTGACCCCGCGCCAGCTGGCCACGTGAGTATGTAGGGAGCCACTGCCGGGGCCCGGCGGCGCCCTCGTGTTCCCCGCGCCCGTCGACTCGCAGCAGGAGGTGTACGTGACCCCGCGCCAGCTGGCCACGTGAGTATGTAGGGAGCCACTGCCGGGGCCCGGCGGCGCCCTCGTGTTCCCCGCGCCCGTCGACTCGCAGCAGGAGGTGTACGTGACCCCGCGCCAGCTGGCCACGTGAGTATGTAGGGAGCCACTGCCGGGGCCCGGCGGCGCCCTCGTGTTCCCCGCGCCCGTCGACTCGCAGCAGGAGGTGTACGTGACCCCGCGCCAGCTGGCCACGTGAGTATGTAGGGAGCCACTGCCGGGGCCCGGCGGCGCCCTCGTGTTCCCCGCGCCCGTCGACTCGCAGCAGGAGGTGTACGTGACCCCGCGCCAGCTGGCCACGTGAGTATGTAGGGAGCCACTGCCGGGGCCCGGCGGCGCCCTCGTGTTCCCCGCGCCCGTCGACTCGCAGCAGGAGGTGTACGTGACCCCGCGCCAGCTCGCCACGTGAGTATATAGGGAGCCACTGCCGGGGCCCGGCGGCGCCCTCGTTTTCCCCGCGCCCGTCGACTCGCAGCAGGAGGTGTACGTGACCCCGCGCCAGCTCGCCACGTGAGTATATAGGGAGCCACTGCCGGGGCCCGGTGGCGCCCTCGTGTTCCCCGCGCCCGTCGACTCGCAGCAGGAGGTGTACGTGACCCCGCGCCAGCTCGCCACGTGAGTATATAGGGAGCCACTGCCGGGGCCCGGCGGCGCCCTCGTGTTCCCCGCGCCCGTCGACTCGCAGCAGGATGTGTACGTGACCCCGCGCCAGCTCGCCACGTGAGTATATAGGGAGCCACTGCCGGGGCCCGGCGGCGCCCTCGTGTTCCCCGCGCCCGTCGACTCGCAGCAGGAGGTGTACGTGACCCCGCGCCAGCTCGCCACGTGAGTATATAGGGAGCCACTGCCGGGGCCCGGCGGCGCCCTCGTGTTCCCCGCGCCCGTCGACTCGCAGCAGGAGGTGTACGTGACCCCGCGCCAGCTCGCCACGTGAGTATATAGGGAGCCACTGCCGGGGCCCGGCGGCGCCCTCGTGTTCCCCGCGCCCGTCGATTCGCAGCAGGAGGTGTACGTGACCCCGCGCCAGCTCGCCACGTGAGTATATAGGGAGCCACTGCCGGGGCCCGGCGGCGCCCTCGTGTTCCCCGCGCCCGTCGACTCGCAGCAGGAGGTGTACGTGACCCCGCGCCAGCTCGCCACGTGAGTATATAGGGAGCCACTGCCGGGGCCCGGCGGCGCCCTCGTGTTCCCCGCGCCCGTCGACTCGCAGCAGGAGGTGCACGTGACCCCGCGCCAGCTCGCCACCTGAGTACTCACACAGACATACAGTCACACATACGTGACATACTTGATGTATCATTTTAGATGAGTTGCACCAAACATATTATTTTTAGCTAGCCTGATGATTACTCAAAACTTAAAAATATTTCACAAATTAAAAGAAACAATATTTTTTACACAGTTAATTCTTAAAATGTATTAAGGAATTAATAATTGTGTGCATTGCAGCAAAACAAAAAGGTTCCAACTCAGTGTGAAACTTTGCTCGCAACCGAGCAAAACACAGGTGTTATGTCAGAACCCAAACACATATGTATAGAATAAATACTGACAGACAAACATACGTAGTAGTTGTAATACTGTAATGTCACGATGTGAATTATTCACCGTAACCTTTTCTTGACAGGCTGAGAGAACTAGTGGCTGAGCTAAAGTCTGATGACGTGAAGTTGGAACTGAAACCCTTGGACGTGTTGGAAGCGACCGTGTGCGCGGCGTAAGCAATATTTATAATAAACGAATAATTTATAGAATCAGGCGAATATTGTAATAAATTTCTAGAACAATATTTAAAATGGATTTGCTCTGTTGACGCAGTGCTAGCAATATCTGCCAGCTCGTGATGATGCCTCGTAGAGAGGTGAAATAAGTATTTTTTTTGTGGTTTGTTGTATTTATTTGTATGTTTGCGCGTGCAAGGGTTGACTCTATGCGAACATACGCAAGTAGGTACATCTCATTGCCACAAAGATATCTGTACGTTCTTTAGCGGAATAACAAATTATATTGTTCTAGAAATTTACAATAGATTACGTTTGCAGGAAGCAAACGAACGAACAATTTACATGTGTTTTAAGATGAAAAAACTGAGTTCCACATATGACCCAAATCAACACAGTTTCTTAAATAAATATCCAATATTTGGCAATTATTAACTATATTCATGCTTAACTTTTGTCGATATTTAAAAGGATTTTGTTGCAAATGTTCATGACGTTGTATATAAATACCGCGCTATCATCTCATAATGAACTGTCAAACTCATCATACAAGCAAATTTTAACAGATGTAACTTTTGGGATTACCTATAGTGTCACCATTTATCAACTGAAGCTTTGGCTACCTATTTATATTATCCGATATTTTATGTGCGCGAATCAGTGCGAATGCAAGCAAACTTCATAAATTCGAGTAGTTCAATTGAAACTGCATAAAAATGATAGTAATAAATAATATAATAATAATAATATAACTTTATTTCGGAATACTTGGAATCCATAGTTTTATTAGTAACAGACTTACAGCTAGGTTAGAATTAAAAATTAAACAGAGATATATGTATTATGAAGTTACCTAATCTAAAAAGCATGCCACCCCCTTAATCTGCTTCGTCCAGTACTCAAATATGTGGGTGTGGGTGGTATATGTATACTGGTATGTTAGACATCAAATGAAACTTAGCTATGTAAGTGAAAAAGACATTACAAATGAATTTTATTTATTTAAGATGGCACCTAATGCTTAGATTGAGTTAGTATTGTTTATGTTTAATTTATTCTATATTTAGTGTATGTTTTGTATGCGAACTCTTTATGTACAGTCAGCGTCATATAGTACGTAGCTGCTAAAGTGGCCAAACAGTTCGGTACTCATTTATTCATTTTTCATTCATTTATTCATTGCATCATGTTGTATACATAAGGTCTTATATAGGTACATTATAATCCAAGACATGAACCCTGTCAGGGCACAGCAATGTTAATCTTACAGCTAACATGCAATAATATTCTTATCAAACTTGTATAAGAAAATACTAGGTTCCGAGACAAATTAATTCAGGCTTAAACAGTAGAAGTTAATTATATGTTAATTATATGTATAATAGTAAGTAAGTAACTCCAGGTACGGTAGTTCGTAATTTTGTATGAAGTACAGAACTATTTGGCCACTTTGGCTGCAACGTACTATACAGGTAACTGTACAGGTAGACTTAATGTCACAGCATTTAAGTAGCTTGTTTCTGTAGGTATTTAAAATCCGTAAAAACTAAAAAATGAGACGTTACTAAAATTATGGACATAAAGAATAAATAAATATTAATAATAAATAATAGCACGCAGAACCGATGGCCGTTGGGGCGGGAAGGTTCTCGAGTGGCGACCACGTACCGGAAGGCGTAGCGTGGGCAGGCCCCCCACACGGTGGACTGATGACCTGGTAAGGGTCGCGGGTGTCCGCTGGATGCGGGTGGCGCAGGACCGGTCATTGTGGAAGTCTTTGGGGGAGGCCTATGTCCAGCAGTGGACGTCATTCGGCTGAAATGATGATGAATAAATAATTATCCCCAATTATCTTGTTAATAATGTTATAAAGTGGTCAAGTGGATAAGAAAATCTCACCGTTTTATTTCCAATTATAATCCGCATCATTTTGACATTTTCTATGAATTTGAATAGGCAGTAGCGAATTTGTATAATAGACGTTAATGTTCACGATAAACATGTACTTATATTGAGAATAAACGCTTATTATTGAATATTTGGCATTTTTTGTGTATATATCCTTATTACCTCACGATCGTATGTTGGTTAATTTTATTTTCATCACACTTGCTCGTAATGGGTCGTATTGTACGCAGGCGTATAGAGCAGTTATAGCCGATTTACCTCCCGTGGGAGTTATGGATTTTCATAACTCCCTAGGGAGTTATGAGTTTCTCTTTGATCTAATTGTCTAAAAAAAATCTAGTTGGCCGCGCTCCACAAGAATTCTGCTCTGTGATTGGTTGAAATATTGAAGCTGTCAAATCTAGTAGGCCGCGCGCCGCAAAGAATACTGCTTTGTGATTGGTTGCAATATTGCAGCTGCGCGCTCTTCTTTGCGGCCATGCACCTGATACTGGAGGTGAAGTTGTCAATTTCTTCAATTTTGATTAGTGCTGGAGTTATTTATTTCCTCGCAAACGTGATGAAAACATTTTGATTACCTCGAACGTAAGAAAATAGCAAACTCGAGTCATCAAAAGCTTCCTTCCTTCCTTCTGATTGGCTCTCGTTAGCTATTTTCCACTTACGCACCTCGTTAAACAATGTACTATTACTTAGTCATACATTTACCGCTACTGAGCAATACACTAAATCGGTTACCCACAGGTAGATAAATCTAAAAATATTTCACAAAATCGTCAGGCGACCACCAAAATTCACTAGCAAATCTGTCTTTACTCTTAGGAACTTCGTATTTCAATACTGAAACGATGCTGACATACCATCGCCGAGACAGTTCGTGCACTTTATGCTCATTGTAATAAGGGTTACGAATGTTTTGTTAACTGTGTAGGAGTTTTTACGAGCTTATTTTGTATTTATTACTTGGGAGCGTTCGTGGCCCAGCGGCGCCCGCGTTCCACGTGCGGTATGCGAGGTTAAGCAATGTCGGGCGAGGTCAGTCCTTGGATGGGTGACCGTTTTGAGTGGTTACTAACTGAGCGCTCCCGTGATTTGGAAGGCACGTTAAGCCGTTAATCCCGGCTGCTGTCTACGATAGCAGTCGTTAAGCCAAGTTAGAGGCCTCCGGGCGGCTTGAGAACTTCTAACAGTCAAGTTGCCCACTCAATTGACAAGCCTAATCCCAATACGGTCTAGTTTCCCCCTCGGGTTGGAAGGTCAGATGGCAGTCGCTTCCGTAAAAACTAGTGCCTACGCCAATTCTTGGGATTAGGTAGCGGGCCCCAGGCATCTTTCAGGATGCAACTGTACTGGGAATAAAGCTAGGAGGATGATGATTTTGTATTTATTACTTGGTGAATTTTGGTTCTCAACCGACAAAATGTACAGGATGTTTTTATTGAATTCCGTAAATTGCGAAGGCACACTCCTGAGATGATATAAAGTAATCTTTAAGACATCCTTATATCATTTTTCTCTTCATATTATTGCAGCCTAAAAAATGCATGTATATTTTTTTTTAATTTTTCATTAAGAGTGCGCAGTACGTCGGTTCTCCATACAAACGTATTTACGCTCTCATTTTAAAACGCCTTGCAAGAATAACGTGAAACTTTGTATACACAATGGGATTCGGCATATCTAGGTCGGAAATTAGTTTCTGTTGCTTGAAATTGTAAAAGAAAAAAATACAGCGGTTTTTTGAGTTTTTTACGGCTTGTATGAAAACCTTAATAATCGCTGTATTTTTTTCTTTTACAATTTCTAGCAACAGAAACTAATTTTCGACATAGATATGCCGGATCCCATTGTGTATACAAAGTTTTACGTTCAAAGTTATTCTAGCATGGCGTTTTAAAATGAGAGCGTAAATACGTTTGTATGGAGAACCGAGCGTACTGCGCCCTCTTAAGTAATAGAGGGTGCTTGGTTGCTAGGTGCAAAGACTAGGATGCTAGGATGGGTGATGAGGATGGATGGGTGGATGGAGGGGGTGGATAGAGGTGGTAATTTTAGATATTTTAGACACAACTTGCTTTTGTACAGTCTTCTAGTTTCCAAGATATGCGCCTTTTTATTTTGAAAACTATACGTTTTCTGAAAATGATTTTAAGGTTTGGTCTGTTTTTTTTCCGTGTTATCGTAACTTTTTGAAATCAATTGAATGGGGACTAATTATTTTTTACTGCTTCTATTCACATGGTACTCAGATGCGAACTTCTCTCCTTACATTTCTTTGATAGAAACGAAAATAAATACCATTAAGTTTTTTATTTCCACACTTACAGGTATCTTACAGGTAAAACCTACGACAACTGTAATGTTTACCTTACCAAATTATTCTAAGTTATGGCGCATATAAGGCTGGTATTCCACTCGTCCAATATCTTTGTCCAATCTTTGATCAAATTTCTTTGACAGAGGCCCATTTCACTCATCCAATATCTTTGTCCAAATTTTTTTTTTCATGCGTAGCCATATTGATTTAAATGTCATCAGAATCTTTGATCAAATATCGGGGTCCCATCCAAGTTGGATGAAATCATCCAATTTCTTTGATCAAATGTATATTGGACAAAGATATTGGATGAGTGGAAAACGACCCTTACGTAATGTTAAAATGTGGATTTTGTGAACTCAGTCTGAGAACACCAACACAAATCAATGTTCTCGGCTACTAGGTTAAGGCTCCGCACAGCGCGCGTCAGCGGCAGCTTCTGAATACAAGCAATAAAAGGTCGTTAGTCCCAATTAATTTAATTTAAAACTTTCTTAGTTCCTACATTTACTGAATAATCGAACATTTTAACAAAAAAAACCCGACTTCAACCAAGTTATTCGTCCATTTCTCGCGCACATACGTAATGCAAATTCAAGACCCTGTACGCTTTCAAAAATCACTAAACGAATTTCAAGCTACAAAAAGTATGTGCCCGCTTAAATTCTATCGCACAAAAAAGCTTGATTCACACGAAAGATGGCTTCGTTACTACTTAAAACTTTAATGAAAACACTTCAATAAACTATCAATACGAAAAGGATCTTATTGCACGCAGGCGTATAGAGCAGTTATAGCCAATTTACCTCCCGTGGGAGTTATGGATTTACATGACTCCCGTGTATGATCTGATTGGTTTAGAAAATCTAGTTGGCCGCGCTCGACAAGAATACTGCTTTGTAATTGATTAAAATATTGAAGCTGAAAATCTAGTTGGCCGCGCGCCGCAAGAATACTGCTTCGTGATTGGTTGAAATATTGAAGCTGCGCATTCCTCGCAACGACGCCGCAGAAGGTGAAGGTGAAGTTATTACATTTTCAATAAGGATTGGTGCTGGAGTTATTTGTTTCCTCGAAGATGTGATGAAAAAATTTGAGATAAACTCCGGCGTAAGAAAATTGCTAACTCGAGTCATCAAAAGCCCTTCAGCGTCGGGCTTCTGGTATACTCTCGTTCGCATTTTTCCGCTTACGTCCCTCGTCAAACAATGTACTATAAACATTTTTAAATTTGTAATACTTCTCAACGACTTCTCCCTGCTCTGCACCCTCTCACTTCCTAATTGGCAGGTATGGGCACTGATTGCCTGATAGTGGTCTTCGTTACCATGGCAACGCTTGACCCTTTGAAGCGGCCAGCGATCTTCATTAAGGACTTTCCTTGTATGATTAAGGGTGGATTAGTTAAGCCAGCGCTTTAATTAGCTCGAGTTAGATACAACGGACACTACTAGAAGGCGGGTAGCTCCAAGCATAGGAAATTAAAGCAGTTTTAGATGTAGGTAAGTCGTTTTTTAGGGTTCCGTACCCTAAGGGTCCAAACGGAACCCTTGCTGTCACTCGCGTGTCCGTCTGTCGTCAGTCACACATTTTGTTCCGAGATTTTATTCAACATTGACCTATGGACATAATAATAATAATTCATAATTCATTTATTGCATCTTAATCATGAAGTACAAAATAGGTGTTACATTAGGGTTGGATCACACATGAACCCTGTTAGGACGCGGCAAGTATTTCTTAAAATTAAAGCTAAAACTAGGAGATGAATATAGAGTTTACAATTCTTTACCTAGATATAATTTTTTGATAGTTATTATTGATTTTTTCTAATTTACCTACTTAATAATATATTTAATTCACATGCGTTATCTTCGGATATAATAACTATTATTTTATTTTGGCAAAGATGCATCATTGAGGTACTCGTCTATGGAATAATAACATTTTTTGAGGAGCAACTTTTTTAGTTCCCTTTTGAACACTTCGTCTTCTATTTCATTTTTTATTTTTTGTGGTAATTTGTTTGCTATATTTATGCATCGATAGTATGGGCCTTTTTTGAACATCTCTAATTTTGAGGCAGGAAGTTGTAACTGATCTTTATCATTTTTCCTTCGTTGCGAATTAACCATTTTTTTGGTGAAATGATGCGAATTGTTCCTAACAAAGACTGACGCTTCCATAATGTATATAGAGGGTAGCGTGAGAATGTTTAATTTAGCGAAGTGCGGTCGGCAACTATCTGGTATCCGTGTGTTGGTTAGTATGCGAATACACTTCTTCTGCATCACGAATAGTTGATGGACATCAGTGCTGGCCCCCACAGAATCACACCGTACTGGAGCCTTGCATGTGCAAATGCAAAATATGCTGACAAGGCAGTTTCCAGGTTAGTATTAACCTTCTTGACTTGAATTTTGGTGATAATGTTTATTATTACGTATATTTTACCAACAACTAGCAATATATTGATAAATCACATTTGTTTTTTAGTTGCACAGAACCCTCCGTGCGCGAGTCCGACTCGCACTCGGCCGGGTTTTTTTTAAATGCACGTAACTACCCGATATGCGACGCCACGCAGCTCCGTAATGACGTCACGTGGCAAGGTACCGTGCCCAGATATTGTGATCGAATAGGTACCATTGCATCCCTATTGTCACAATTGCAATAAAAACTCACTCCAACCCAAGGACCTATTTAAAACTAAATGACACGGCACGTGCTCGTCAAGCGTCGTCGGTATTTTTACGATCGGCCATAATAAAAGTTTACAAATTAGTCTCCCTACGGATTATATTAAAACCTATCAACCCCCGCGACAAAACGACAAGAGTTTACTACTAAAACATCCCATCTACCCTCGAGTTTTAAGGAGAAACCACCCTATATTTATTGAAATAAGATTGGAGTTAGGGTTGTCGGAAAGCTGGATAGGATGTTTTGTTGTAATGGCGGAATGTTGTCATAAATTGTCTTGATCCGCGGCGCGAACCGTCACAGGCGGCTAAGGTTCCGTACAGTATTTACTAAGTTAAGGCGTTTCAAACCACAACCGAATGAAAGGGGATGGACGTATCGCAGACATACCTACTGAACAACATGTACTAAGTGGCATATAATAATAATCTATACTAATATTATAAAGCTGAAGAGTTTGTTTGTTTGTTTGTTTGAACGCGCTAATCTCAGGAACCACTGGTTCCAATTGAAAAATTATTTTTGTGTTGGATAGTCCATTTATCGAGGAAGGCTTTTAGGCTATATAGCATCACGTTGCGACCAATAGGAGCGAAGACGCGGATGAAGACGCTAGTAAATAATAATTAGCCTATTTTTCTGTATATAGTACCTTTGTAGTTGTGTTTGTTTGGGTATTTTTATATGATGTCTCGTAGTTCAGTGTGCCTCTTGGCATAGGTAGGCCTCCTCCAACGTCTTCCATTGCGTTCTGTCTCGCGCCACTCGTCTCTAGTGACCCTACAGTATTCAGTATTTACTAAGTTAAGGTGCTTTAAACCACAACTGAGTAAAAGTCACACAACTAGACAATTGCTTCGCTCCATTACGTCAGGAGCGCCCTGCTTACGACAATACAATATACTTTATTGCACACCTCAAAAGAGAATTAAATAGCAGAAACAGCATAATAAGACACAAGCAGAGGTAAACAACAGGCAGTCTTACCGTGAAAGAGCGATCTCTTCCAGAAAACCTTTGGGTAGCGGAGAAAAAAATTATCAAACATGATCAGAGGGTTGGTGCAATCAAAAAGGAAAAACTATAATATATTATAATAATAATGGTTTAATATTAATAATATGATAGATAGATAGATGATAGAAGACATTTATTCACTACACAAAACAAAAGACACACAGATACAAAAAAAGGAAAATAACGCACATACAACACAATAACGTGTGTCTTCGCGGCAGTGAATCGGTTGCTGTCTCAGCATTATGCTGAGGTGTCAGACACCTGCAGTGCTGGTTTTCAGACAGCACCGTACGTGACCCACGGAACGCAACACAACATAATATATAAAAGGTACACATAATAAATAAATCATATTAATATAATCATAATAATATACTTAAAAACATAAAGGATGATTCACAGTAGACCGTTCCGAGTCCGGGCCGGCCCGTTTTCTATGACAGCAAACGCAATGGCCGGCGTATTTCTCTGATAGTAGAAAACGGGCCGGCCCGGACACGGAACCGCCTACTGTGAATCATTCTTAAGATGTATGTTAGCTCTCCAAAAAGGCTTCTGTCTCGACGTAATTTTTAATTTTTTATTTATTCAGAACACAAACAGTCATATAAACATATTAAATTCACAGTACATAAAATAAAAAATGTACTAAAACAAAAATAAACAACAGACCTGGAGGTTCATTATTTTAAATAGTGTTAACTATGTATATATTAATTGTGTAAACAAAGTACAATAAAAAGGAAACATACTCATTCAACAGGTTTGATATCTAGCTACAATAAGTCATTAACTGTTGTACTAAAATATTTTACGTTTTACAAGTAATTTAATACTAGATATTGAATTATGAAAAGGATCTATATCAAATAGGTGCTTGTTATAGTAACTAGGAACTCGTCTGAAAAAGGTATGCCTAGAATAATTCTTGCGAGAAAAACTAATATGAAAGAGAGATCTAGAGCTTAAGGGATGATGCGGACAGCTGAGGCCCTCAGCCTGAGGGTAACTAATTTCAACAGATCTGGTTATTTAATGAGATAAGGAAATTAGCTTGTTTGCCTCATTTATAGTGCAGAAATAAAATCTTGACTATCTATCTTGTTGCAAGGATTATAGTACATTAGTACAGAGGCCGGGACGAAAGGGGTTGCCGGCCGAAGACATCTCCGGACCTCAGACCTATCCGTATATATGTCTTCGGCCGGCAACCCCATATTTCCCGCCGAGGTATGTATAGTGCTTTTCTCAAACATGCAATGAAATAAACAACAAAAAAATCAAAGTTTAATTTTTAATACGCATTGTGGCAGAATGTCATGATGCCTGTGCCACAAATTTATGTGGAATGGACATTAAAACTTTGCCGGCCTAGGCCTGTTATTATTTCATTGCATGTTTGAGAAAAAATCATTATGAGTATATAGGCCTATAATTTCAACTGGGATCGTTTCCCACGGACCCCTAAATCGGCATACGGGGCCGGCCACCTGCAGCCACTTGTCGAGGGTGCTTCCCCCCTGCAGCCATCATTGTCGTCTCGTTGACGTCGCGCTCCCGGGCCTTTATTTGCACATTTGTCAGTCTGTTTAGTTTGAGCATAATCGGTAAGTATACATGTTTATTTAATTATATTTTGTTGTAATAGAAGCAGAACCATGATAGTTTTATTTAAAAAAATAGAAAATTACCATAGCTTTCTTTTTAGGGTTCCGTAGCCAAAACGGCGAAAACGCAACCCATGTAATATACATCATGTTCGGCAGATGGATGGACATACGTATATTGGCGATAGGTGAGGTCATTTGCTACGTGGTCAAGCATAAAAAAAAATTTAGGCCGTGTTTTTAATGATTTTTAATTTTTAATTTTGAAATTCCCTTTTTTCAAACTCAAATAAGTAACTGAATTTGTAAGATTCTGGAATTAGTCTAGAGTAGAATAATAGTTATTTGTTATACAAGGGTGCAAAGTTGTATTTTACCCGCCAGTGTGGAATTGAAACACGAGCCAGCGAAAGGATTCTATAGTTGAACCACGAGCGAAGCGAGTGGTTCTAAAATAGAATCCTGAGCGTAGCGAGTGAGTCGAAATTAAGGCAATAGAAGACAGAAAGTTCAACAGTGCCCTGAAACACTGGCTCATCAATATTACACACTTACAGTTCACTTTGTTTTTTTTATTGTACGTCCGGACAAACTGTTGACTCTAAAGTAAGCACCAGTTGAATACGAAAAAAATGTAAACAAACAATGTAGTAAATTGGACATTTAATATTTCAAATTCAATACATTGTTTGTTTACATTTTTTTTCGTTTTCAACTGGTGCTTACTTTATATGTAATGCCTTTTATGACATCTTTTCTTTTTCGTAGTTCAACAGTACCTAAAAATTACTGTACCGTAAAATGGGGTGAGTTGGGTCGAAAACCTCTGGGTCCTCTTTTGTTTATCCTGTACAGTAGCGACAGTATAAGCTGTATAAAGTTTTGCAAATATCAGCTTTATGCCGACGACTTACAAATTTTCATGTCATTTTATTCAAAAGATGTCGCATCGGCAGTCGAAAAGATAAATGAGGATCTTAAACGATTGTCGGAATGGTCCACCTCGAACTGTCTGGTACTCAATCCTTTAAAAACGAAGTACATGGTACTTGGGTCTTTAAAGCAGTCAAACACTATCATTGGTAAATGTCCTACCATCGTTGTCAACGACGTAAGTGTCGATCGAGTTGATGAGACACGAAATCTGGGACTATTGTTTGATACCAATCTGCGATTTGAAAATCATGTGGTGGAAACTGTTCGGGTCTGTCTCTATCGATTAAAGGTATTGTACAATTTTCGAAATTTTTTCGAAATTTTATCAGTATTGGTCTTCGAATGAGGCTCTGTGAAGCGTTAGTGCTGTCTAAACTTAATTATTGTCTTCCAGCTTATGGCCCATGTCTTCTTGCACGCTCACAGCGCCTCATTCAAAGAGTACAAAATGCTTGCGCTAGATACTGCTTTAATATTCCACCTCGAACTCACGTTACACCATTCTTAAATAACGCGGGAATGTTAAAGATGACTGCTCGTCAGGAACTGATGTTTGCTTGCCTGCTTTTCGATACTATCCAAACCAAAACACCTTCCTATTTATTTCAAAAACTTACATGGCACTCAAATAATCACCACCGACCCAGGTCGTCAAGAGCGGTTATCTTACAGGTCCCGCTACATCGGTCAGCCACTTTCAGAGGGAGTTTTCGCTACTGTGCAACAAAATGTTGGAACAACATCCCTCCGCCTATACGTAAACAAAAAAACAAATTCAATTTCAAAATTAAATACAAATTACATCTTTTGAACCAACAAACCAACAAAACTTAGCGGAAATTTCCTCCTGTTTTCGAAGACTCGAAGCTCAAGCCAATGTTTCATTTATATTTATAGAAATGTACACACACAAAAAGTAATACACATACACATAGTTACAATAATTAGAGATTACTACCTCACTTTAACACGTATACTTAGAATACACGTACACACACAACGCGGTCATTTTATAGCCTGTGTAAATAAAAATGCGTTGCACAAAATTCAAGGTCCTGGCAGAATACCAGCGATGTGGCTAGCCACATCATTATGCTGAGCCAGCGCCTATTCTGTACCACGACACATGGTTTTGTATTTAATTTGTTTTAACGTTAGTTCTAAGCTGCATGCATCTCTTTGATGTTTTAACTTTTTTTTTTCTTGTGTTTCAATTTTTACCATGTATGTTGTGGAAAGAATTAAAGAATTTATCTATCTATCTATCTATCTATCTATCTAAAACGAAGTTCAAACCTGAATAAAAGTTTATTTTTATATGTGGCACATTTATTTATATAGGTACAAAAAAGTGTTCCGGAGGTATGAATTTTAGTTTGTCAATGATAATTTGTTGCTTCATTGCATAGTTTCAACGAAAAAAAACAATAGTAGGCAAACCCAGCTCATCCCGTTTTGGGCTAGCAATGGGGTGAGATGGGAAAATTGCTAGGGTTGACACTTTCGGATTAAGACAATAGCTTGTCAAGTGATTTTTTTATTAATGTTGCAAAATTATGTTTTATTTATGCTCCTACTTAAACCAATTTAATGTTTTCTGTAGGATGTGACCCTTATTTTTATGACGTATAAATAATTTAAGGTAAGTTAGTAAGTACTCGCATGGCAGCACTAAAAAATAATTTTTAAGAAATAAAAACCGACTTTCATGGGGGAGGCCGGTGAGAGATTATTTATTAAACTTAGATGGTGCACTCTTAGATTCCATACAATAAAATAAAAATGGTTATAAGTATATTTATAATGGAAGAAGACTAAGTACCCTCAATTCCTCATGGAATCCTCCATCATAACTCAAGCTTGACAAATATGTGTCTTGAAAACCTAGCTTGCTTGACAAACAAAACGAAAAGAACAAATCGCCAAAATGCCATGAACTACGCGTCGTTGAAGAGTTCCGTTCTGATCATCATCAGCAGTTCCACTTTATCAAATGTCACTTTTTTGAATGAAAATGCTTGATTAGTTCATGAAAATACTAAAATCACTATTTGTCTGCCTTTCACATTTGAGGAGTTCCCTCGATTCCTAATGGATCCCATCATCAGAACTCGAGCATGACAAAAATCAATCGTGAAAATAGAACTTGCTTAACAAACACGGCTAGAAGGAAAAATCGCCAAACGTGAACTTTTCGTCGTTGAAGAGTTCTGTTCTGATCATCATTAGCAGTTCCACTTCATCAAATGTCACATTTTTGTATGATAATTCTCGATTTGTTGATATAAACACAAAAATACGAGGTATGGGTACCAACTTGGATATATACTATACATACAATCAAAAAAAGAATTTTTAAAATCGGTTAAGAAATGACGGAGTTATGGAGTAACAAACATTAAAAAAAAAGAAAACGTACAACCGAATTGATAACCTCCTCTTTTGAAATCTTGAAGTCGGTTAAAAAGCACTTTTGTACAAAATTTTATAGTGAACCTTAGGAATATGGTAATTTTATTTTCTCAAACATGCAATGAAATATTGATGTTATGTTCCTTATAATAGGCTGCGAAGTATGACGTTTCAGGTGCGGCTAGGACAAGAGGTCGTTAATGCAATTTCATACAAATGTTGCAGGCCTAGGCCGACAAAGTCCTCTTTTTTAATTTCCATTTCACATAAATTTGTGGCACAGGCATCATGACATTCTGCCACTATGCGTATTAAAAATAAAACTTTGATTTTTTTGTTGTTTATTTCATTGCATGTTTGAGAAAAGCACTATACATATCTCGGCGGGAAATATGGGGTTGCCCACCTGAGACCTATCCGACCTCGCTTCGCTCGGCCGTCTATATGTCTTCGGCCGGCAACCCCTTTCGTCCCGGCCTCTGTAGTAATGTACTATTATACTGAGTGCGCAGATTGTGATTTAGTGATGTAATTTTAGTGAAATACTCTCCATTACATTACATTACGTTTTACAAAGAGACGCAGCTCAAGTATGTAAATTCCAGTAAGTGTTAAGAATTCCTTTCCCTTGAATACTTGAATACTGGCAATGCAAGATATATGGTGTCTAAGCACCTTTTTTGCATCCTAAATGTATTCATTACGTCTACGGAATCACCCCAATAGATAATACTATACGCGAGTAGTGAAAATACATGTCCACAGTACGCGCTCTTTAAGACATTCTCAGAACAGTTCTCAGAAAGTGTCGATACTCGTAAGGCACAACCAGCGAGATGTGAGACTTCCAACTGAGATGAATGTGCAAAATTATATTATTAGCTGTCCGGTAAAATTTTGGGAATATGTTAAAGATAAGAAAAGCGAAAGACAGCATCAGAATAAAACTTTTACTTTTGAGGGCCGTAATGTGAGCGGGCAAGACGCGGCTGACGCCTTCGCTAAATACTTCAGCTCGGTGTTCCAACAGGACAGGCCGCGCTTGGACGCTGAAGTTGCGGCGCGCGTAGCCCACTTCTCGGGTGACTCTCGGTCGGTCTCGATTCCCTCCATCACTGAGACTGACTTTAGAGCGGCAATTCAGAAACTCAAACTCTTTTGCACCCCAGTCAGCATGGTTTTCGTAAAGCCCGATCTACCACCACAAATTTAGTTGCACTCACCGACTACGTCTGCAGAGAGATGGACGCGGGACGCCAGGTCGACGCTGCGTATTTCGACTTTAAGAAAGCGTTCGACCTGGTTGACAACGACATCTTGCTAGAAAAGCTTGCATTACTGGGCTTCACGCCAAAGCTTTTAAGTTTCTTTGCCAGTTACTTGTGTGAACGGCAGCAGTACCAGGGTAGGCGGCTTCGAGTCAAACGATTACTGTACGCTGTCTGGGGTAAGTCAGGGCAGTACTCTGGGTCCTACATTATTTCTTTTAATGATAATCGATTTGCCTAATACAATTCGCTCAGCTGAGCGTCTGCTTTTTGCGGACGACCTAAAGTTGTTGCTCGGCGTCGGTAGTGTGGCGGACAGCGATGCGTTGCAGACCGACATAAATGCGGCGGCTGAGTGGAGTATTGCAAATCATCTGCCTTTCAATGCAGCAAAATGTAAGGTCATAACCTTCTCACGGAAGCGCTCGCCACTTTTAACCGATTACGGTCTGGGGGTCGCTTGTATGGAAAGAGTCAACGAAGTCCGTGACCTAGGTTTAGTTTTAGATAGTAAACTTGATTTTCATAAACACGTATCGAAATTTGCAAACAGGCTAGCAAAACTTTAGGTTTTGTCATGAGGGCGTCGAAGCAGTTTCATGTCGGAGTCGCTATGGTTCTGTACAGTGCCTATATCCGTAGTAGGTTGGAGTATGCGGCTGTCATTTGGGATCCTTACGAGGATAAATACTCTCTGTTGGTAGAAAGAGTACAACGCAAATTCGCCCGCTAGTTGTACTGCAAAGCCTACGGGTATTATCCATACCTGTACTTTTCATTGTTTGTGTCCGGGATGGTTGGGATGGACACGCTTCGGATGAGGAGGAAGTTGTTGTTTTTAGTCCACTATCTGTCTGTTGTCCATCACAGGGTTGACAGCCCGGCTGTACTGGAAAGGATAGGGTTGGTGGTTCCGACGAGGGTTCCCCAGGATTTGGATTGCGTGGCGGTGGCACCGCGCCTCCGGCCGGGCCTGCTGCAGCGTGTGTCCGCTCGCACGTGCCACGCTCGACACGCTCCTACCGCGCGCGCAATATCTTTGTTGTATCCCTAATGCTCACTCAGCACGAGGAGGCTGATATATTTGCTGATCGCTTCACCAAATTATGCCGTATTGCCAAGCAGTTTCTTGACAATTTTAATTAATGATTATATATTTTATTTGTAAATCCTTTATCTTTTAATGTATTTTGTAATTTGTATATTTTAATGTTCTCTGTTTGACAATTTATTCTTTGATATGTCATTTTTCCTTTATATGTAATAATATTTTAATAGTATAATTACTTATGGTCTTATCTTATGGGGATCAGCTGCAGATATTGAAACTGTTTTTATTTTGCAAAAAAGGGCTATCCGAGCAATTTATAACTTGGGGTCGCGTGATTCATTAAGAGAATTTTTCAAAGAAATAGATATTCTAACCCTGCCGTCCCTATACATATTTGAAATAATAATGTATGTTAGGAAAAATTTGGGACATTTTCCAACGAACGCTGATAAACCAATAGCCACGAGAAATACTGGGAAACTCAAAATAACCTTCTATAGACTAGTAAAGGCGAAATAGTCGTTCTTGGGAAATTGTATCAAATTCTACAATAAAATTCCTAAACATATTACTGAACTTAGCAATTCTAAATTCAAATCTGTAGTAAAACAAACACTTATTTCAAGAGCATATTATAAGATAAACGATTACATCATGGATAGGGATGTTTGGCAGTGATAGCGTCCTGCACGGGTAATCTATCGCGAAAATATATTTTCTACTGTAGCATTGTTATTTAAGTTATTTTGTAGTAATGTAATTTTATATTTAACTATATAATGTATATTGTTTTGAAAAAATGACACCTCGCCGAGTTTCTTACGCCGGTTCTTCTCGTGGCAGAGGTATATTTTTCCGAACCGGTGGTAGTTTATTGACGTTCATAGGTCCATGTAATATGCCTAATTTGAAATTAAATTTCTAATACTCATAATTTATCGTGTAAGTGCTTTGGTGTGATTGCATGCTGTGCACTTACATTGTATTAAATTAAATAAATAAAAAAATAAAAATAAAATGAGTATCAATTAGGATTCTTAAGAAGTTAGCGCTTTCTGTCGCGCCGAGCGCGATTCGGACCGGTAAAAATCAGGTAACTGTCCATATTGTCAAGTGGCAACACTGACGTCTAGGAGGACAGTTCAGTTGGCGCGAGAAGGGGCGGAGGTTATGTGCCACATTCCGACGGCGGCGCCGACTTGAACGGTACATCTTGAACGAGCATGGGCGTTGGAGACGAGAGGGCAGATCTGGACTGCCTGTCTCCACGCGGTTTACTAGAGAGGATCCTGGTAAGTGCTCATGCATGTTATGTATACTTTATAATCGACATTCTAAGCTACATGAGTGTGGAACAGGGGATTAACCAACGGTCGCTGGTTGTCGTAGTTTCACATGGTCCAATCCCGAGGTACTGGTACCTCTGAAAGGCAAGGGATTAGGACAGGGAATGCCCGGTGCTTCCCAGGAGTGTGTATTGGAATCACACTAGCAAGACATGTAGTACGGTCGATTATGAGATGGAGTACAAGGGCCAGGTCTAGGGGGAAGGCTTATGGAGGACCTCGTGGGGGCACCGCCCCCATGTCCAGCTGGTGCGTTGGGCACCGGAGTACTGAGAGGCAGTATCTATGCTGGAGGCGTAATCGACCGTACGATCGACCAGTAGACCCTCTGAAATACATGTAGACAAGTACGGTAAAATATGGTGTAACAGGGTGTACCCTGTTGGCGAAGCAGGAGGTGGTCCCCTCCTTCTACACTCATGTGGCTAAGTGTTGTGTGTAGACGTAAAGATAAAGATAATTTATTTGTAAAAACATGAGTACATAAAGCTGTCATTGATCAAAAAGTCCTTCATGTTTTGCCTTTCGGCGTACAAATTTTGATTTATGTATGCGACATTAAATTTACAACAAAGGGTCAAAATATGTATAAACGTAAATCATATCTTGTAGCTCCAAGCGGATCTATAACCCAATCGAATTCAGGCAAGTGTTTCACACACGACTGGGTGTAGAGGGCGCTACACTTTCAACTTGTTCTAAAGATACCGCACCTTCTGTGTTGTGTGTTAGAAGTCACTCGACGGATTTGTCATAACATCCTTGGTGTGCATGAGACGAAGGGGTAAATAATTTAATCATTCGCGTTTAACTCCTTTACCCATCCATTAATGCATTAGGTACCCACACGCTACTCCACGTTCAAACATTATAAAGCCAATTACACGCATACTCAACATTTTCCGATACAACAATTCATAACAGAATATCAGCCAAAAATATAGCGTTTAATTTACAAAATAGTTATCGTGGAGTTGGCTTCAAACGGGAATAATTTCATAAAGTGGCCTTTGATGTACGCGGTGCGACACGCGGTCGGGAGTGCCGGCGAGCATGCTCCCCGACTTGCTCGAGAGATCATGTTAGAAGAACAAGAAGAAAATTAAAATTTGATTCTAATATCTACACTGGGAAACTTAGACTAGACAGACTATTTAAAAGTAATAACTGACTAAATTTCAAATTAAAGGAGAAATTGAAAAATTAAGTGCTTTGAGCAGGATTCAAACCTGCGTCATTCATCTGGCATACCCGGCCAATCGCTCTAGCCACTGAGCTATCGGAACCAATCAAACTCGGGCACGAAATCCTTCACTAGTTCCTTCTTACAACGCCTTAGGGAGGCGTACAGCGACTTCTACCTTAGAAAACTTAAGGATGATTCACAGTAGGCCGTTCCGTGTCCGGGCCGGCCCGGCCCGTTTTCTTCTAGAGGATTACGCCGGCCGTTGCGTTGGCTGTCATAGAAAACCCGGACACGGAACGGTCTACTGTGAATCATCCTTTAGGCTTCTTTTAACGGCACCAAAGTCTCAAATTACATTGAGAAATCGTCAGGAGGTATTAATGCGCCAGCCATAAATAAAATAATTTTGAATTTTGAATTTTTGAATCCCATTCTAAACAGATTTTACAAAAAAACTAAATAATTTGAAATTTTGAATATTCGTTAGCTGCGTTACTGCTTTAATACAAAATTAATAACTGACTAAAAAAAAAGTTCAAAAACCGCCTACATTTTTCATTTAAAAACAGCAGAACTGACTTTGATAAAACATGTCTAAGAAACATTGCTGGGAAATCTGCTTTCAAATAAAACGGCACATTCAAAGCGTTTCACCCATTTTAGAGCTCCGCTGCCACAGACAGACACACACACAGATACACATGTTAAACTTGTAACACACTAGCTTTTGCCCTCGACTCCGTCCGCGTGCAACTCGTTATACTCGTATACAGAAATAAATGGCATTAATTTTTTTAGGCGCAGTCTTTTAAATATCGCTCGCCCATACAAACATCTACTCCCTTTTCACCCCACAAGAATGATTTCCAGAATAAAAACTACTCTATGTCCTTTCCCGGGACTCAAACTATCTCTATGCCAAATTTCATAGGTAACAGACAGACAGAGTTACTTTCACATTTATAATATTAGTATTTTTTTATACCACGTCGGTGGCAAATAAGCGTACGGCCCGCCTGATGGTAAGCGGTCACCGCAGCCTATGGACGCCTGCAACTCCAGGGGTGTCACATGCCCGTTGCCGACCCTTTAAAAATGTATACACTCTTTTCTTGAAGAATCCCATACTGTAGTTCCTCGGGAAAACCTCGGCAGGGAGCCCATTCCACAACCGGAGCGTCCGAGGGAGGAAGTTCCTCTGAAATCGTACCGTACGCAACCATTTAGGTTCTAAGGTGTAGGTGTATTTCATGTTCTAGTATGGATTATTCTTTTGCGTTCCGCGTTGGGATTTAAAAATGGTAGCAAAAATAGTATCCACTCAGCATCTGTCGTGCCGCCATTAAGCGCCCGCGACGCTAATCTTCCGTGGAGCCTGAGTGGAAATGTGTGCAAGACAACAATCAAGAAGAGCGCACATTAAGAGAATGCTAGGCGCGTCGCTGAAACAGCTCTCCCTGAGGGTTTTTCAAGAGAGGGAAGATACCCTGAAGTCTGTGAGAACAGCAGTGTGGTTCGTCCATTGGCTAGAACTCTGGCCGCCCGTTTGCCAATTGCACAATCAGCCACGTAAGTGGTCTAGGTACCAGTTTTCGACAGAACCCTTTATTGGCTGACCGTACTAACTTCTCTAGGTTGCCCGGTTCTTGCCGTGATTAAAATACTTACCTTAACTAGTCCGCAGTAAGCTCGGTTCTCCGTACAAACGCAGTTTCGCTCTCATTTTAAAACGGCATGCTGGATTGACATGAAACTTTGTATTCACAATGGGATCCGGCATATCTAGTAGGCCGGAAATTAGTTACTGTTTTGCTTGAAATTATGATGGAGAAATAATACAACGATTTTTAAGGTTTTCATAATATAAAATAAATAAAAAAGCCTTTATTCTATTACCTTCTTATTATAACAACCATAAAGTATGTTTTCTTAATTACGTAGGTAAAAGTCGCCTCTACGGCGTAGGCCTCCCCCATTTTTATACAAGATCTATAAAACTCAAAAACTTGCTGTGTGTTTTTTCTATTACAGTTTCTAACAACAGACAGTTTTTTCTTTCTATTTTTTTCGTTTTTCATCTGTATTTCCGAGTTCATATAACCTGGACCTTTTTAAGGCACGAGTAAATAGGCATCTTCTGGGTGAGCTCGCTTCATCGTCGGCCTCATCTTTGCCCCCTGGCTAGATGCTGGCCAAGAGCAATCCCAGTTTTAATAAAAAAAAGAAACTAATTTCCGGTCTGGATATGCCGGATCCCATTGTGTGTACGAAGTTTCATATTATTTCAGCACGGCGTTTTAAAATGAGAACGAAACGCAGACGAACTACGTTTATACAAACGGAGAACCCAGGATCGAGAATCGAGTTCAGTCGAGCGTGCGAATCGTGAGGAGGGCTACCGTTTTTTTTTAATTAATAATTGGATTGCTCTTTATTAATATTGGGATGCAACTGTACTGGGAATAACGCTAGGAGGATGATGAATGGGATTGCTCTTGGCCAGCATCTAGCCGGGGGCAAAGATGAGGCCGACGATGAAGCGAGCTCACCCAGAAGATGTTTTTGTGCTCACCAGTGTTGGCGTCACTGTCGATCAAGGACCAGCTGTCAAAATTTGTTATTAGTTTATTACCTTGTTGTGTTAAGCAAGATGATTTTTCATATAGTTGTCTCTTTGAATCCTTATTGTTAACCAAGATGAGTTAGAACGGTACAGATAGTATCTAGTCTCTATTTACACCAAAATGTCAAATCCAATATAAGCCAAAACGTCACAGACGTCAGTTCAGTACAAATTGCAGTTATGAGACGGAGCCACTGGCAGGTGAAGACCTGTCAGATATCAGTTATCGTCTCTCTCAAACTTACTGATTTGTGCATTAGTGAGAATAGGTCCGATGTACAGAAATCGTTCAACTTAAATGAGCGGATCTGCTTTTCTCCGATACTCGTATCTGTGATAGACACATAGCTCGCCGCGCGAGCGACCCGTGTGTCTCGATATTAATAAAAATATTCAATAAAGCGCGCGGTGGCAGTCAGGTTAACTTTTATATTGCGGGGCGGCAGCGGCACGAGCCCCGGGCGAGGGGAGGATTGCCACACATTAAATACTTCTGCAATTAGTTACATAAACAGTTGTCATCTGTATTGTGATGCGCATATGGTGAAGTTGATGGTACAGTGAGCTTCAAAAATATCTACGCTACTAACGTTCACAAAAATATCTTGACACACTTTGCTATGCAAATACCTCAATAGTCATCCTACCTATCATTAGAAATGCTTTCCTGAATTGTTCTTCGGTGGTGAAATAATACGCGAATACCAAAATGATCGTTATTTAGCCAATTATTATCGCTCCCTTATGTATCTGAAAAAGTAAATACTTCAAATTAAAGGGAAAAATTGAAAAATTTAATGCTCCGAGCAGGATTCGAACCTGCGACATCTGGCATACGCGGCCAATCGCTCTAGCCTCTGAGCTATCGGAACAATCAAGCTCGTCCACGAAATACTTCACTAGTTCCCTCTTAAAACGCCTTAGGGAGGCGTACAGCGACATTTCCCTTTAATTTGAAATGTTCGTTAGCAGCGTTACTGCTTTAGTACAAAATTAATTAAGTAAATAATTAATATATACTTCAAAATTCTATTATTTATTCTGGAACTAAGTAGGCCTCAAGAGCTGCTTACGAAATAAATATTTTGCTGTCCGAAAATCTCAATTATCGCGAAACATATATAATTATATCACAAAACAGTGAAAAAAAAACACCGACTTCAAACTTTTCCATACTTACACTCGGCCCTTCCTGCTATATAATTTGAGAAGTTCCCTCGATTTTTCCAAGATCCCGTTGTCAGATCCAGACTTGGTGGTAATGGGACCAACTAGAAAACATACCATTTCAAACAAAAAAATATTTTTTGAATTCGGTCCACTAGTCTCCGAGTAATCGGTGAACATACATAAATAAATATATTCGGATGAATTGAGAACCTCCTCCTTTTTGGAAGTCGGTTAAAAGAAGACAGTCTATAGTCTCACTTTACTATAAATAAAATGTTCTTTTTAGGGTTCCGTAGTCAACTAGGAACCCTTATAGTTTCGCCATGTCTGTCCGTCCGTCTGTCCGTCCGTCTGTCCGTCCGTCCGCGGATAATCTCAGTGACCGTTAGCACTAGAAAGCTGAAATTTGGTACTAATATGTATATCAATTACGCCGACAAAGTGGTAAAATAAAAAGTGGAAAAAAATATTTTATTAGGGTACCTCCCCTATACGTAAAGTGGGGAGTGATTTTTTTTTTCATTTTAACCCTAACGTGTGATATATTGTTAGATAGGTATTTAAAAATAAATAGGGGTTTACTAAAATCATTTTTTGATAATGTTAATATTTTCGGAAATAATCGCTCCAGAAGTAAAAAAAAATGTGTCCCCCCCCCCCTCTAACTTTTGAACCATAAGTTTTAAAAATATGAAAAAAATCTCAAAAGTAGAACTTTATAAAAACTTTGTAGGAAAATTATTTTGAACTTGATAGGTTGAATAGTTTTTGAAAAAATTACAAAAACTACGGAACCCTACACTGAGCGTGGCCCGACACGCTCTTGGCCGGTTTTTTGAAAAAAGTATACTGTACCTACATGTTGGTGAAAATATTCAGTCATTTACCTAACGAAGCGACTTTAGATTTTATAGAATTTAAAAGTGTTTAAGTGGTGTTTGAATAAATTATACTATATAACATTAACGAATATTTTCGAAATAATAATATATCATGACATTGTGCATTATGCTTTTTTTAATATACCGGACAATTGTTTATAGTAACTAGGTATTATTTTATCTGACATTCTGGCATATTTACAAAATAAAAGTTAATTTACATCATTTATCTCAGTGCAAGATACAATGTTTTGTCATTTATTTATTTATCATATACTCGTACGGGACACCAACAGAGTACATAAGATATAATTTAAAATATTAATATTTGGGCACTTATGTACCCCAATTATAGGTGAACACATCATTATACATTTTGATAACAAAGAATGTAAAATATGAAATATGAGTACTTGTCAGTTAATTTCTATATATGATTACGTATTAGATTAGTCATGCCTCGGCAGTTATAATAACATGGTACTTACTTATATAGAAGATCATTTGCACTGTAGCTCTAATACATGCCTCTATGCTATATTATGTTCTTCTAGCTAGGTAGTTAAGTATGTGTTCCATCGGTGAATCTAACTATCCATTCACCGCTTAAATTATGACGTGAAATTAATTGAGGCCCCGGCGGCGTACCTTTTCACTCAAACTGGGAAAGACAAAGGTAGTAAGTTGGTTGGAATTGTTGGGCAGTTACGACGTTTCAGAGTTATGGTTTGGCGGCGGGTGGGACATGGAGCCAGGAGTGGAAATGATATGGATATCCCATATTTAGGTCGTTGTCGTTGTCCCGTCTCTCTTGTTGTCCCGTCCTTGTTGTCTCGTTGTCCGTCGAAGTTTACCAATAAAAGATATGAAATTATTACATAACGTTAAAATCAGCGTATTTTTTTCAAAGTAAAGTCGAATTTCTCGAATTTCGTTTAGTATGCATTACTCATACCACTCTGGCGCAGGGGGTGACCCGAGTGGTCATGTGGGACTCCCGTATACATAGGCTTATGAGACCCACGGTGTACCCACTAAAGACTCCATCATCTGCCGCCTCGCCGCCTTCTGGTGAGGGTATATACGGGAACGCTTGCGCACACATCCGCGATCTCGCTGGCGGCAGCCACTCCCTGGCGGCTCCTTCGCGGATGCCCGGAGGTCCTCCACGACAGGCACGGTAGATGTTTTGGCGGAGCAGGTCGGTGGTTCCGCCACGAACCACGCCTCGGCCGCAGAGGATAGGGAAAGCATTCCTCTTCTTCTTAGATAGGGAGAACGGCGCACCGAAATACCGGCACTCTTCTTCTGCGGCCCCACCTCAACCTTAGCCAGCCCGCTGGGAGCGCCTTCCTCGGGCCAGCCGGCAGCTCAATCAGGCTGGCCCTGGGTGCCTCTTGCTTCACCGTGGATGACCCAGTCCACGGGTTACTAAGCCCCCCATTATAAGCGCTGCCAGTCGTTAGCGTTATATCAAATTTAAGTGCACAGCAACTCCGAGAGAAGCTCCGCGGCTCATGCACTGCGCATGATTAATTATAATGTTGTCCCAAATTAATAACGCCGCAATTTTGTTCGACATTAGGGCTGGAGCACACGCGCCACTTAAATAAAAAAAAAACAACGCACCGCTCGCCGTCGGCAGGGCATTCATCCTCGCACCTTTAGAACTTAAATGGTCGCGTACGGAACGGATTCAGAGGGATTTCCTCCCTCGGACGCTCCGGTTGTGGAATGAGGTCCCTGCCGAGGTTTCCCCGAGGGAGTACAGTATGGGGTTCTTCAAAAAGGAGTGCTTACATTTTTAAAGGGTTGTCAATGCGCATGTGATGTTTATGTGTGTATGTGCCTGGAGTTGCAGGCGTCCATAGGCTGCGGTGACTGCTTACCATCAGGCGGGCCGTACACATGTTTGCCACCGACGTAGTATATTTCTCTAAAAAATATTCAGTAAATATTCGGTAGTTGTCGAATATTCGGCGCATTTTTAAAGTGTATGCTGTCCTTCTCCTAGTTGTAAGTATTGCACTGCTACTATATCCGCACCTCCCGTATTGGTTTAGAGTCGACTATGGGAACCAGGTTGAAGTGTGTTGTAGGCGATGGGCTAGCAACTTGTCACTACAATATCACATTTTCTCCATCCATAAACTTGCAATTGCTAAAAGTGGCACTGAAAAATAATTTTCATGTGCTCTACCTACCCTTTTGGGAATATAGGCGTGAGATTATTGACCGAGCGAGCAAAGCGTCTCCGTTTCAGCTTTTGACAAATTTTTTTTCGTATGTCTGTCCGGATGTTCTCCTCTACAGGTCGCATTTCTCAACCGATTCTCGTGAAATTTTGTGAGCATGTTCAATAATTAAGTATATAAGTACATAGAATTTGTTTGTCGAGCGAGTCAGTTTTTGGAAATTTTGAAATTTGAAAAAAAAATTTTTTTTTGCAAGAACTGTAGAGAGCCACTATTTTATGTATGTATGTGCATGTATGTATTGGTATTAATTAGTCTTTAAATACAGCCCAAAAATATCGGTTTTATAGAGCTTTACAAAACTGAGAATTGATGAAAACGCACAAACAGCTCATGTGAACCCCGCCTTACCTCCATTGTCGGCATAGCGGTAAATTGGGAAATCGTTATCCATCTCCAATCCCAACAATGCCAGGGTGCCACATTATTCGGCAACAGCGGCGCGTGGAACCTTGTCACAATGAATCGTCGGCTGAAATTGCCTTTGGCTGAAAACGATTATTTAAATATTTAATTGATAGTCTTTGGCGGTTTTATTGTTTTTGGTAATTTAATTTCATATTTTTGTAAATTCATTTGATATTAAACAGTAGCGTTTTGCTGTAGGAGAAATCGTGAGGAATTTGGCTTAAGCTCGAAAGGCAAACCCCCAAAAGGTTAACTGGAAAGCCACACCCGTCCCAAAGCAGCCGGCCAGCCAGTGCTACGTGTTAGGTTGGGAGTAATTAAAACGACAGTAAATCCGTTATAGTTTATATTAATTCTCCCAAACGCGCAAGCACACGAAAATTCGTAGGGGGTAGGTTCGAGAATGCCGGTCTAAATTCACTCCCTGGTTTTAAACGGGTGTGGCTGTCCCTCAAAGGTTAGCTGGAAGAGTTCCCTCATAGAGATAAGTTCGCCTTTGTACTCTGATCCTGTGTGACATGTATATGTTTTAAACTGTTATTGTGTACAATAAAGTGCTTACATACATACATACATACAAATGAGGGCGCAGGCGGTTTTGCATTTGTGATCTTGCCGAAACTGTCGACTGTCGATTACTGCTTCATATGTCACACGCGCAGGCTCCTCTCTACCGAGCTACCGAATATCGCGTGGTTTTTTAGTGTGAAGTGCCCCGGACCCGGACCGCGTTTGCTCTACTGCAGAACCATCTCCGTCCCGCAACAACGCTGCGCCGCGGTCTGCGCGTTTCAAGCTTACAGATAAATTACTTTTTTTTATGATAGACTGACCAGCGATTGCCCTTAGTCTCACCTGATGGAAAGCGATGACAAGGCCTAAGATGTTGCTCACTGATTCAGTAATAGCCTATTGAAGAGACCCAGATTGTATGTAATTTAAGTATGACACTGACATATGCTCGTATTTCATTGGACATTCTACTTTAAGACTAATGTAATAGAGTTTATATTACATAGACACTGTCTTAAAATCGTATGTTTGGAATAGAAACTCTATTACATATGCATTAAAGTAGACTATTCAATGGAATATGAAGTATATGTCAGTGGTAAACTCAAAGTAATCGTCCTGGACGAGTGCGTGCATGCATCGAGCCGCGTGTTGCTGCTGACTATGCAATATGCATACTTTCTGTTCCGAACAAATTCTTCTTGACGACCTGTTTAGCCTAGTTGGTAGTGACACTGAGCGTTCGTGGCCCAGCGGCGCCCGCGTACCGCGTGCGGTATGCGAGGTTAAGCAATATCGGGCGAGGTCAGTTCTTGGATGGGTGACCGCTTTGAGTGGTTACTAACTGAGCGCTCCCGTGCTTTGGAAGGCACGTTAAGCCGTTGATCCCGGTTGCTGTCTATGATAGCAGCCGTTAAGCCAAGTTAGAGGCCTCCGGGCGGCTTGAGAACTTCTAACAGTCAAGTTACCCTCGGGTTGGAAGGTCAGATGGCAGTCGCTTCCGTAAAAACTAGTGCCTACGCCAATTCCTGGGGTTAGGTAGCGGACCCCGGGCATCCTTCAGGATGCAACTGTACTGGGAATAACGCTAGGAGGATGATGAGGATGATGGTAGTGACACTGCTTCCGAAGCTAGAGGTCCCGGGTTCGAATCCCGGCCAGGGCATTATTTGTGCATTTAGCACGGATTTTGTTCTTGGGTCTTGGATGTTGTCTATGTATTTATCTATATAAGTATGTATATCGTCGTCTAGTACCCATAGTACAAGCTTTGCTTAGTTTGGGACTAGGTCTATTTGTGTAAGATTGTCCCCTAATATTTAATTATTAATTTATTGAATGTGATAAAATTGTATTATCAAAACGTGTACCACACGTCATATAGCTCGATTGACCATCTATTGAAGGAGCATTTCAATGGACGTCTAATCAGCAGAATAAATCGCTGATTAGACGTCCATTGAAATGCTCCTTCAATAGATGGTCAATCGAGCTATATGACGTGTGGTACTCGTTTTGATAATACAATTTTATTATTTCTCTCTCCATAATGAAATGGCAGATATTGACGTTTAATTTATTCATAAAACTAGCGTTTGCCCGCGGCTTTGCCCGCGTACTAAGCATAATTTTTAACCAAAACCAATGGAGTGCCTAATTTTACCTCGGATTCGTATTAAGAGACCTCTCGGACGCTCAGATATCGATTTTGAATGAAATCGGGACGGAAAAAAAAATATGGCCGCCACTTTCTCAAATTTTACCTCGGATTTGTATTAAGAGACCTCTCGGACACTCAGATATCGATTTTGAACGAAATCGGGACGGAAATGAAGAAAATCAATAGCCGCCATTTTTTCCAAATTTTACCTCGGATTCGTATTACGAGGCCTCTCGGACGCTCAGATATCGATTTTGAACGAAATTGGGAAGGAAATGAAGAAAATGGGTACAGGCTTTGTTGGAGAAAAAGAATTATGCCAAGATGAAGTATAAACTCAACCCTTCTGACGCCAACAAATCTCGTTATCATTCTATGCGAAATCGGTGCAATACTATTTGTCGAGCGAGACGCCCAAAGACGTCTTATACATCAGTCGGTGGAAAGTGGTGACTCTGCGAAAGTATGGAAATTTCTCAAGTCACTTGGAGTTGGAAAGTCTCAACAGGATTCATCTATAAAAGACATTGACTCCGACCTGCTTAATCAGCATTTCTCGACTTCTGCCACTTTTAGTGGTCCTGTAAAGGATAAGACTCTTCAATATCTTGCTTCGCTTCCAACTCCAGACTTAACTCCTTTTTCTATTGTTTCGTTTACTGATAGTGACATTAAAAAGAACATATTGTCCATAACGTATAATGCCGTCGGTAATGATTGTGTTAGCCGTAAGATGATCATCCCTCTCCTCGACATACTTATTCCTATAATGTCCGTTATCCTCAACAACTCTATTACATCTGGTTCTTTTCCTTCGCAGTGGAAAGATGCTCATATCATTCCAATACCCAAAAAGCCTAATCCATCCTCGTTCGCTGACTATCGCCCCATTTCGATACTTCCTTTCCTGTCTAAAGTCCTTGAGCGCCTAGTCCACCAGCAGCTCACATCGTACCTGAATAAATGCAATCTCTTCAATCCACTCCAGTCCGGTTTCCGTCCTGGTCATAGTACGGCTACTGCTCTCGTGAAGATTACTGACGACATCCGGGCGGGCATGAATGTTCAGAAGTTGACAGTATTGACGCTGTTGGATTTTAGTAACGCGTTTAATGCTGTCGATTTCGACATCCTACTTGGGATAATGCGTTCTCTTAATGTATCTCCTGCAGTAATGGACTGGTTTCGTAGTTATTTAACTGGTCGTCGGCAAGGTATAAAGGTGGATGATGTCCATTCTTCTTGGTGTCACAGGCAGGCCGGCGTTCCGCAAGGCGGCGTGCTGTCTCCCTTATTATTTTCTATGTTTATTAATTCAATTACAAATAATCTCTCTTCTCACTATCACCTTAATGCCGATGATCTTCAAATTTATTCGCAGGGTACGCTTAATGATCTTCCATCTGTCATCACTGCTGTAAATAATGACCTGGCGCATATCCTAAATTGGAGTCGTGGTTTTGGACTCACGGTTAACCCCTCTAAAACCCAGGCGATTATAATTGGGAGCTCAAAATTTATTTCTAGGATCGATTTTAATGGCATCTTACCAATTTACTTCGATAACGTTTCCTTATTCAACATTGCCACTAGAATTGCGCTTACTCAAACACTACTCCTCCCCATCTTAGATTATGCTGATGTTTCATATATTGACCTCAACGAGGAGCAACTTAATAAGCTTGAGCGCCTTCAAAATGTGTGCATTCGGTGCATATTTGGGTTACGCAAATATGACCATGTTTCCCATTTCCGTTGTCAGCTTAAGTGGCTCCCTATCCGTTTTCGTCGTAACTCTCACATCCTTTCTCTTTTGTATTCTACTCTCTTTAACCCCACAACTCCAAGCTATCTCAAAAAGCGTTTTAGTTACCTTCTTTCTGCTAGGTCCTCGCGAAATTTGCTCCTTACTTTTCCGTCCTCCTCATCTAAATTTTATACTTCTTCCTTCACTTTCCAAGCTATTCGGCTTTGGAATTATTTGTCTCCTGATTTAAGGCGTGCTAATTGAGGTGTGCAATAAAGAGTATCGTATTGTATTGTATTGTATTTTAAAATTAATATGGCTGCGACTTTTTTCATATTTACCTCGGGTATATATGGAAATCGTATTCAAAGACCTCTCTGACGCTCAGATATCGATTTTAAAAAAAATCGGGACGGAAATAAAGAAAATCAATATGGCAGCCACTTTTTCGAAATTTTACCTCGAATTCGTATTACGAGACCTGTCGGACGCTCAGATATCGATTTTGATCGAAATCGGGACGGAAATGAGGAAAATCAATATGGCCGCCACTTTTTCCAAATTTTACCTCGAAGTCGTTCTCGAAGTTATTAAGGGACCTCTCGGACGCTCAGATATCGATTTTGAACGAAATCAGGACGAAAATGAAGGAAACCAATATGGCCGCCACTTATTCCAAATTTCACCTCGGAGTCGTATTACCTCTCGTCGGTCGTATCTTCATAGGGAACTCACGGCACTTCATGCACCTTTAGACCTTATAAGGAACCTACATGCCAAATTTGGTATCTCTCGAACCCGCAGTTTGGGCTGTGCGTTGATATGTCACTCACTCAGTCAGTCAGTTTCTTCTTGCAATTTGGCACAAACTTTAAAAAGTTTTCATGTCCGCAATATTAAATTTCAAAATGAATGTCATTTTCGTAGTTAACGACCCAAAAAACCATAAAAACGACAACCATATTAATATTAAGACATTCCAACCTCCTCGCGCCCCAACAGAGGGGATGGTATTTCACGTCCTCTACGTGGGATTTAAAATCATTGTTATTTTCGTAATCAGCGACCCGATAAACCATAGAAACAATACCCATATCGATTTTCAGAATTTATCACCACATTTCCCCCTTTTACTCGTAGGGGTTGATTTCTCAAAAAACCTGAAACACATGTTTACTCATTTATCGTTAGAAATACTCCTGTAAACTTTCGAATAAAATAGTCCAACTAATCTTGTTTCCCCATACAAACTTCGGACCCCCATTTCACCCCCTTAGGGGTTGAATTTAGAAAAATCCTTTCTTAGTGCACCCCTAGACCTTGTAAGGAATCTATGTGCCAAATTTGGAATCTCTAGGACCAGCGGTTTGGGCTGTGCGTTGATATGTCAGTCAGTCAGTTTCGATGACGGCAAATTTACATGGCGGCAAAAAAAGAAATTATTTTATTTTATTTATGGGTGATGATGATGAGCAAAGACACTTTCTCTTACTGAAAGAAAAGACCCGTTACATCCCCAATACTCGGCGCATCTCTAATAACCACGGCCATATAAAGTATATGGTTTTGCAACTCTTAAATAATTGTGATTATTTATATTTAACGTTAGATATTGAATAAAGGATGCCACTATTGTCTATGTGCGAAGTAGGTGGTGGGGGTAAGTTAGGCGATCGTAGCGCACACCATGGCAGAAATGTGTACTTACCGGGGACCACTGTCAAATTTACTTTCACGTTTTCTATTGGTTACTTAATGGTTTCCTACGATTCGTTTCGTTTGTACGTATTTATTTATTCTCTTATTTATTTCAGTAAAATTTCCAATACGGGGTCTTTTTCGTTTACTAAAGTAAATAAAATATATCATGTGTCATTATTTGACATCTCTGAGTTTTGACATTGCCTCGGGACCTTTGACGTTTGACGTTTCAGACGTGCACATAGCCAATTTAAAGTATTTCGTATTTAAGTACCTTTTGAATACACCAAACTAGTTCTTCGATACTGGATTCTTTGATATATGCGTCCAAAGTAAAAACCGTTTCCTTTAGACGCTAGGCCGTTTTATTTTTGAACTCACAGATCGACGAATCCAGCCCGGCTAGTATGATAGCTTATACCGTCACGTTTTATGTGACGTTTCAGTACATTTTGGCCATATAACGTGACTGTATAAGCTATCATACTAGCCGGGCAGCAACGTAAAAACTAGGTAGTTTGCGCTAGTGGACCTGTGGGGCTAGTATGATCGCTTATATGTCGGACATATAGCATTCGTCCCTCTCGCACTTACATACTTGACAGTACGGGACGAATGCTATATGTCCGACATATAAGCGATCATACTAGCCCCACTGTTACATTTTAGTAAAGCGCTCTTAAACTTACGTACCTACTTTATATGCTACACAAAAAACTCAAATAATGCCAACCAGACCGCCCAAACCCATTATCGAGCCACTCGAACGGCAAAAAACATGGAATTGATCGCGCATAGACAAGATTTAATTGTTTTTCCGGCGCGTGCCGCACAATGGATGACAAATTGCGACAAAGGCCGGTTTATTGAAGCGGGGTGGCGTGCCAGCAGCCCAGTGAAGGGAGTGGAGTCGTCAGTAGTTTACATGACTTTAATACATTTTTTACACCACGTCGGTATGATGGTAGGCGGTCAACGCAGCCTGCAACTTCAGGGGTGTCATATGTGCTTTGCCGACCCTTTAAAAATGTATACACTTCTTTCTTAAAGAACCCCATACCGTAGCCCCTCGGGAAAACCTCGGCAGGGAGAACTGTAAGATTTTCAAGACAATATTTGTCAAGCTCGAGTTCTGATGATGGGATCCATGAGGAATCGAGGGAACTCCTCAAATGTAAAAGGCACACATATAGTGATTTTAGTATTGTCATAAACAAATCAAGCACTTACATTTAAATAAGTACATTTGATGAAGTGGAACTGCTGATGATGATCAGAATGGAACTTTGCAACGACGCATAGTTCACGCTTGGCGATTTGTTCTCTTCGTTATGTTTGTCAAGCAAGCTAGATTTTCAAGACACATTTTTGTCTAGCTCTAGTTCTGATGGAGGACTCTATGAGGAATTAAGGGGAATTAGCCTTCCACCATTATAAACACACTTACACCATTTTATTTCATTGTATGGAATCTAAGAGTGCACCATCTAAGTATAATAATCTTTCACCGGCCTCTCCCATTGAAGTCGGTTTTTATTTCTTTAAAAATTATCTTAGTAAAAGACGTATGAAACGCTGCGGAAGTATTATTCCCTTTTGCTTGTTATTGATTTTTAAAGTAAGTTTATTGGGCAACTACGGAGCCCTTCACTGAGCATGACACTGAGCCGACATGCTCTTGGTCAATTTTTTTATTTATTTATTTGACAAGGACAACTCGGATCTAATCGGTGTTAGTTATTCTTAGCCGATGTTAGTATACAACTGAAAATAGAGTTTTGGTCCTCTGTCTGAGATTCCAGGTCAGAGGACATTCTAGTTTGTTTGCTATCATTATATTGTTATGTATATACCTTTGACAAGTTAGGAAATTTGCTTGGGAAAGGAGCTCTTATTCTTGACAGCTGAAAAAGAATATAGGAAATATTATACAATGCATGACACGTGAACTGATAGCATTTACTCTTAAAAACAGATAAAATAAGCAGTCGCCAATCAATAGTTAAGTACCTATTTAGTTAATTGCCTATAGTAAAGTATAATTAATACCTAATACTCTTGTTCGAAGAGCGGGTCCTTCTGGAATCATGAGGACACGCTCACCTCTATACCTGTGTACTTTACTTAGTAGGAGGTCCCAACCTTATATGTTGTACACACCAAATCTTGTACAGTTTTAACCTAATAAATGTTTTCATCATTTTACATCCGACGCTTTATATAGTTTAACAAATGTAAGATATCACTGGAGAGAGGTAGAGCACAGCACAGCGAAACGTCATTTCGCTCATGGGGCAGCCCAACTGAGGAAGTACTGCCACCTTACAGAAGCACGCAGCCAAAATAACACCAATACCTGCTCCTTAGGTATGTAATGTTGTGTTTCTGGTTGTGAGTAAGGTCGTCAGGGCTCCCAAGGTTACGCCGTATTGAGGTGAGGGACCTGTATATATCTTTAGTCTATCTGTCAACACTACCAAGATCCTCAACTCAAGAAAGGGTAACGCGCTTGTAATTTTCTGTAGTCACTAGCGTCTATAGACTACGGAGTCTGATTAACATCAGACACGCCGTAAGCTTTTTTGGAGTTTTGCCACCGTTGATGTATAAAAAAAATTATGAGAGCAGCTCTACGGCAACTTTGTGCCGCTGTGATTCAGTATGTACATAACACATAATGAGATAGCGACTGCGTTATTATAGCCGCCATATTAGCCGCTTTATAGCTGTATAGCGGTGGCGTAGCGCTGTATAGCGTGGTATATTGCTGTATATAGCTTATAATAGCGCTCGTAAAGGCATTATGTGGTGATTCACCGTTATGTCATTAGTGGCTGTATGCGATGGGAACTGTGGATCGGCGCTTTAATACCGTTTTTTTTACAAAAAATATAATAACTGCATGGAATTTATTTTTCGAACCGCGAGATCTTCGAGAAAACTGTATGGTTGCCAGTTTTGTTGCACTTTTAGCATCACCCAGGGGTCACGTGTAGGGTAACGGTAGGCATTCCGTCGGACGCGGTGCAGCTTCGACCCTTTTTTCACAATGACGGTGGCATACAAGCTTACGGCCTGCCTGATGGTAAGCTGACACCGTAGCCTATGGACGCTTGCGATGCAGAAGAATCATAAGAGCGTTGAGAACCTTCACTGACTTGAGGATTCGCTGTGTTGACAGCTAGAGACACATATGCATACCAGTTTTAGTATGCAGTTGGATGAAAATATCAAGACTGTTATTGCAAGCTATTAGGTTAAAACCAATCTTAAACTAAACGTTCTTCAAGTGTGTTGTCGCTCACATACGTAAGCATATATAATGCAATACATAGAAAACACACATGAAAAAAAAAACGCTGACGCTTTACCAACCTACTAATTTAAATATTGTATAAAAAAAAGTAAAGGTAATAGTAATTTATTCTTCAAGACATAATTACATGGACGTCAATTGTTCATTGTCATATAAATGTTTGCCATAGGAAACGAAACGAATATGAAACGTGGCATGTTGGAATGTGTATTTAACTTCCACATGCCATGTAGATTGTCTACGTACAAAAACCTAAGCATGCATATCTATGGCTCATGACGTAACCTTCTTTTCTATCAGGCCACCATGTCGTAAGCACCTTTATTTTAACCATGTGAAACTATAACTATTTAATGATACTTGTTTGACAGTGACAGCGTCCTGCACGGCTAATCTATCGCATAAAAAGGTTTTCTACTGTGGCATTGTAGTTTTGTAGTAGCTGACACTGTAATTTAATATTTAACGATACAAAGTATATTGTTTTGAAAAAATGACACCTCGTCGAGTTTCTTACGCCGGTTCTTCTCGTGGCAGAGGTTTATTTTTCCGAACCGGTAGTAGTTTATTGAAGTTTGTAGGTGCATGTAATTATGCCCGATTAAAAGAATAAATGACTTTTACTTTTAAGTCAAGCTTTTAACTAGCAATAAACTAACTAATAACGTTATAACTAATACGATGTTTATTGTTTTGAAAAAAAAAGATACCTTGCCGAGTTTCTTACGCCGATTCTTCTCGTGGCAGAGGTTTATTTTTCCGAACCGGTGGTAGTTTATTGACGTTCATAGATAATAGTGCATCAATGTTCATAGGTGAATATAATATGCCTAAACTTTTTTAAATTTTTATTTATTCAGAACACATACAGTCGCATAGGCAAACTATACATATATGTACTACAGTACATGTAGTGTACTAAACAGATATAAAAAAAGACCTGGGGGTTCATTTTTATGAAAAATGTTAACAAAAATAATATAAATAGCAAGAGAAACGGAAACTAAATTGTACCGGTCCTCGACGCAGTACCAGTGCTTGACACAAGCACTCATGGGAGAAAAAAAAGTGATAATAATTGACAAGCGTCAATCATGGCAGGTAAAGAGTCGAAGACTGGCACACACACGTCGCACTAATTAATAATTTTCTTACATATTTTAGGAAAATAAATAAATAAACAAAAACAAAAAGTGAGTGAATAACACACATTCTAGAAATTTAGATGACCTGAAAAGTTACGTTTACCTTAACTATTATATTTTGGGGTGAACTTAAATAATTTACCTTTTGAGACTAGACAATGAACTTTGGAAAGGATCAATCAATATCGATCCAATGTTTATTATAAAAACTAGGGACTCGCCTGAAAAAAGAATGCCGAGAGTAATTTTTGCGGGCAAAGCTAACTAGCTATTGAAGAATAGAATATAAACTAAAAAACTAGCAATGTGTTTTTCTATGTAAATTACGGTTGAAAGACACCGTTCCATGTTTTAGTACTGATTTTCTAATAATTTTATGGTCATGCTATCAATTGTATAATTTTGTTTGTAAAGCAAAATCTGATAAAGTAAATGTATCGGAGTATTCGTCACATAGCAAAGTTTGAAACAACTTAAAGACAAAGATTACGTACTTGTAATAACAAATCAACAACTTCAAATGAATCGCTAACGCGCCAGACTACAAAATGAGAAAATAACGAAGTTTTTCAATTACCTCTGACACAAAGCAATGGATGTCACAACATGGCGCACCGAGGAGCCGACGGCGACTGGCGCGGTCGGTAGGATCTTAGGGACAAATAGCGTGTATTTAATTGTGATGATTTCGTAAAATATATGGTAGTTTTTGTATAATTTGTTTAAATTGAGGGTAAGCGATAATATTGTAATACCAGATCGAAAGTATTGATATTGATTTTTTCAAAAAAGGTAGGGAATCAATATCAATACTTTAAAAAAAACAAAAAAAGAAAGTATTGATATTGATTCCCTACCTTTTTTGAAAAAAAGTTAGGGAATCAATATCAATACTTTCGATCTGGTATTACAATATTATCGCTTACCCTCAATTTAAACAAATTATACAAAAACTACCATATATTTTACGAAATCATCACGTTATACAGGGTGTGGCCTGTAATAGGAGCAATAAATTTAAAGGACGCTTCCTTAGAGCATCTGCAGTAATCTCTTGTGTCCAAATTTTTTTTATCTATTTTCAATTGGGAGAGATTTTGATCTAAAGTTACGACCTCCAAGTAATGGATCTTGGCACCCAGAGATTATAGCGCGGCAGTCAATGCTGATTTTGAGGTTGCTTCAAGTTATGACTCATAATCGTTGTCGCATTTTTGGTTTGAAAGAATATTTTTGGGATTTTTTTAATTTTTTTTAAAAAATTTTAGTATTTTTTGAATAAATCGTTATTAATATCACTCCAGTAGAGTAAAAAGTACATAAGCTACATTTGCGAAAAAAAAAATCCAAAAAAAACTTTTTATTTTCAATTAAAATCATTTGAAAATATTTGCAGGAGAGCTCAATAGTGTACCGTATAATTTTTTGCTCCTATTACAGGCCACACCCTGTATAACAGCAAATTTTAAGGGTAGTACTCGTAGTACCTAATGCCTACGGCAACTCTTGGGATTAGGTAGCGGTCCCCGGGCATCCTTCAGGATGCAACTGTACTGGGAATAACGCTAGGAGGATGATGACTCCTAGTAAGTATGCCAAATTTTGACAGTTTCCATATAAAAGTCACATTACTCAACCTATTCTAGTGAAATTTTGTGTATACCCACGTTTTTAGGGTTGGTAATGCGCAAATGACACCTCTGGAGTAGCCAGTGTCTATAGCCAACGAACCGTATGCCTTTTTGCCTCCGAGGTATAAAAAACCGACCAAGTGCGAGTCGGACTCGCGCACGAACGGTTCTTACTATTATCTATACAACATTAGCAGGGATCGAAAATAGCATGGCGGCGGACTAAATTTAATTTTACTAATAAATTTATTATTATTATTATTATTATTATTTTAGACAGGCAGCTCGCGCTGGTAAGTCTAAATCATAGTTCACTAGGCACTAATATAATTCACTGCTTTAGATAGTTTGTCAAGTCTATTTTTAAACTGAGTAACACTGTTGGAGTTCACAACTTGGGAGGGTAATTTGTTCCAAGTATTAACAATTCGGTTCGCAATAAAGTTTGCCGGGATTTCCCGGAATACCGAAAATTAGGATAACATAAACACATACATATTCCGCAATCAAAACACAATACCTGTGACGCCCTTAAACGGACCACCGCATTTTTTTTTTGTTACAACCTGTATGTCGTTAAAACTGTTTACCAACGTGAATGTTGCTAAAATCTACTGAAATCTACTAAAATAGTCATAACCTAAAAAAACCTTTTCGTTATGCTTTATACAATCCCGGAATCTTGGAAACTAAATGATAGAAATATTAATATTAAGAAGCCGTCCAGTGGCGGATGGCGGATACATATGGGGGGCGCGCCGGTGGCAACCTCCTTTCCGGTGCACGGCAACTTTGCCAGACCCCATCCTCTTGGTAATTTGAGTACCTTATTTTTTGCCTTACCCCACCCTCTTGGTTTATAATTTCAGTAGTTTCTTCGATTTTTCCAAGTTCCGGTCATCAGATCCAGACTTGGTGACAATGGGACCAACTAGAAAACACACCCTTTCAAACAAAACAAAAAAAATACTTTATTAAACAAATAATTTTTGAAATCGGTCCACTAGTCTCCGAGCAATCGGTGAACATACATAAAAACCCGGACCCGGGTATGTCCTTAAACTACGACCGGGGAATTGAAATTGAAATTGAATTGAAATTGAAATTATTTATTTCGGACCGTGATCCATATCATATGTTAGTTACAATAATAATACTTAATTCCTATTGTTAGTTTTTTTTTATTACAATACACACACAACGAAACAAGTACATACACAAAACATATTAAACTACGACCAAGACCACCGGGGAATGGGCAGCAGCATTCCTTGAGTGCGGTGGAGATACTGCGATCGCCAACCCGCATGCCAAGCGTGGCGATTATGCATTTACCCCTCATGAAATTGGGGGAGGCCTATGTCCAGCAGTGGACGTCCTAGGGCTGATATGGTGGTGTGGTGGTGGTGGATACATAAAAAAAACCTACGAATTGAGAACCACCTCCTTTTTTTGAAGTCGGTTAAAAAGACAATAGCCATACGTCATTATCATGCGCGACAAGTGTTCCGTCAACTTGCAATGTCACAAGGGCCCCCCGTGGAGTGTTCAAGTTTTCATTTCGCCGGGACCTGTTGTATACAATATTAGCTCCCCTAAGCGAGCCGCAATCGTATGATGCGCTTTTTGATACGCCGAGCAGCCCTTAGGGTTGTCGACGCTGAGAATCTAATTTTAAAATGAATCGATATAATTTTTTTATACAAATCGGCGTCTGCAATGGTTGTTAAAGTGAAACAAGTGTGTGGCTTAAGTGATAGGTACTAATTAAGGCAGGTAACATTCGGGTAAATGCCCTGTTTTTTTACAATTATTGAGAATCCTGCATCAATTTGGTCCCTTCTATAATAATCCTAACATTTAAGTGTGGGGTGCCACAGGGGTCTCATTTAGGTCCAATTTTGTTCAATATCTTTATAAATGATATACCTGATTGTTTAAGACACTCGAAAAATTTTATGTATGCAGACGACATTAAGTTTGCACGCACTATAGATGCAGAGAAGGATGTCGATCTGTTACAAAGCGATTTGAGTAGGCTTGTTCATTGGTGTACTAATAACCAAATGCTTTTAAATGTTAAAAAATGTGTACACATTAAATTTACCAGGAAACATAATCTCATCCAGTCAGAATATAGTATTTGTAGCAGCACCCTTCAAGAAGTCGACACAATACGCGATTTAGGAGTAGTCTTTGATAAAAAACTTACTTTTATCCCTCAAGTGGAACATGTATCCAAGAAGTCCTACGAAATGTTGGGGTTCGTTATAAGGAATGTTAAGATGTTTCGACGAAGCAAAACCAAAATTTTGCTTTATAATAGCCTTGTAAGAAGTATTTTAGAATATTGTAGTGTAGTGTGGCGTCCACACTACGCTACCCATTCACTAAGATTGGAGCGTGTCCAAAAGCGGTTCCTGCGGCACCTGAATTTTGCGGAGGGCAAAGCCAAAAAAGCTCTATCTTATGCTCAAAGATTAAAACTCTTCAAACTTGATTCATTATCGCTGCGCAGAAACGTTGCGGATGCAATGTTCTTGTACAAATTATTAAAAAATGACATCGACTGTCCACAACTTCTCGCCCTTCTGCACTTTCGTGCTCCAATTAGAGTACCCCGCAAACTGATAACGCCCCTTTGCCCCCCGCTTCGAAGGACTGTCCAAGGCAGCAACTCGCCTGTTTCAAGGCTGTGCAAAGTAGTAAATAGCTGTAGCCACAAAATGGATATACACTTTGAGACAGCACATCAATTTAAAAAATCTGTCCGCTCCTGCTTAGCTAAAAATGTGTAACTAAAGTTAGTGATACCTACACATAGTAATGTTGTAATGTCTGCGGATATTAAATGTACTTTTTATTTGATGCATGTGGTGTTTACCTCTAAGTAACTGTTACGCTTAGCAATAGAACCTAATCATAGCATTTGTGTTGATACTAACGACAGTGTAAATAGTTGTTGGTGAACCTATAAAAATAAATAAATAAATAAATAATTCAAAACCGGATATCACGAGATTAGGGTTTACTAGCTACTAACAGCTCAATTTTTTTTAACACAGGTTTCTGTTATTTTAAAAAGATAAATCATAACTTTATTGTGTAATTTAATACATTATTTAAAAAAAACCTAAATGGTCTATTGATTCAAAGCTGCGCGACTCTCACACATTATTATTAGTAAACGGTATACAATTAAATTTATCAGGTCACCCGATCCGACTATCTTCAGGTTGTCCGATGGTTCGGGTGTGTTACAACATCCTTGATTATCATTACTCTATCTATATTATTTTTTTAATATTTATTAAGCAAAACTGGTATATGCACAAACCTTATCCACAATTTACCAAATTGAATTTTTATGGACCCGGGTATGTCCTAAAACTACGACCAAGACCACCGGAGGATGGGCAGCAGCATCCCTGGAGTGCGGTGGAGACACTGCGATCGCCAACCCGCATGCCAAGCGTGGCGATTATGGCATTTACCCCCTATGAAAATGACACAAAGGCCACGGCCCCGAGGTTCCGGCGGCCCCCGGTGCCCTGGTTTTGGTAGCGGCCAGGGTACTAGCGGGGCCAGGGGTGCTAAGAATCTCCGGTTAAGATCCGGCTACCACCACCGACGACTTCTGGCCCTGGCAACATACAACACACGAACACTGCGGACCGATGAAAAGATAGCGGAACTGGAGGAAGGATTGAGCAGGTTGCGTTGGGATATCGTAGGGTTATCTGAAGTCCGAAGAGAGGGGGAGGACACGATAACCCTGAAGTCCGGCAACTTGCTCTATTTCCGGGAGGGCGACCAACAGTCCCAGGGAGGTGTCGGGTTTATCGTCCACAAATCCCTCGTGAACAACGTGGTGAAGATCGAGAGTGTGTCGGCTAGGGTGGCGTACCTTATACTCAGAGTATCCGAGAGGTACTCGTTGACGGTCATACAGGTGTACGCGCCGACCTCGGCACACTCCGACGACGAGGTGGAGGCTATGTATGAGGATATATCAAAGGTCATGCATAGTTCCAAAACCTACTTCACCGTTGTTATGGGGGATTTCAACGCGAAACTGGGCAAGAGAGACGGCGAAGAGCCGAGAGTGGGGCAATTTGGAGTTGGAAGTCGGAACCACCGGGGCCAACTACTGGCTGGTTTCTTGGAGAAGGAGGGACTCTACATGATGAACTCCTTCTTCAAGAAACGCGAGCACAGGAAGTGGACCTGGATGAGTCCCGACGGTGCAACAAAAAACGAGATTGACTTCATCATGTCAACGAAGAGGCATATATTCAATGATATCTCTGTGATCAATACGGTTAAAACCGGAAGTGATCATCGTCTGGTAAGAGGCACATTGAATATATGCGTCAAGCTAGAGCGCTCTCGACTGATGAAGTCCACGCTCCGTCCAGCAGCAGTCCAAATCCAAAACCCCGAGAGCTTTCAGCTGGAACTCCAAAACCGTTTCGATTGTCTAGGCGGCGATGTGGACGAATTCAACGACGGGTTTGTGGAAGCTGTCCATAGCATTGGGTCTAAGTTCTTTAAGGCCCAACGAACTCCAAGAGCCAAAAGGCTTTCTATCTCCACTCAGAGGCTCATCGAGGAAAGGAATGAGATGATTCTGCAGTCTTCAGCCGATGCGAAATTATACAGGCAGCTCAATAAACAGATCTCTAAGTCCATTACCCGCGATCTGCGCCAATTCAATACAAATCGTATTGAAGAGGCCATCGAGCAGAATAAGGGCTCTAAAGTTTTCTCAAGAGATCTGTCTATTGGGCAGAGCCAGCTCGCCAGATTAAAAACTGAATATGGTAGAATCGTTTCGTCCAAACCTGAGCTTCTGAGTGAGATAGAGTGCTTTTATGGACAGCTATACACGTCAACTAGCAGACCCGAAGTTGGTCTGGCGGAAGACCCTAGAGCTAGATTAACCCGGCACTATACCGAAGATATCCCGGACATCAGTCTGTACGAGATTAGAATGGCTCTTAAGCAGCTGAGGAACAACAGGGCACCCGGTGAAGACGGAATTACAGCGGAACTCCTGAAGGCGGGTGGAAAACCGATCCTTAGGGCCCTTCAGAAGTTGTTCGACTCCGTCTTACTGGAAGGGAAAACTCCAAAGGCATGGAACAGAGGTGTGGTGGTGCTGTTCTTCAAAAAGGGTGACAACTCCTTACTGAAGAACTACCGACCCATCTCACTTCTGAGCCATGTCTATAAGCTGTTTTCAAGAGTCATTACGAGCCGTCTCGCACGCAGGCTAGATGACTTCCAGCCTACCGAACAAGCCGGTTTCCGAAGAGGCTTTAGCACCGTAGACCATATCCATACGCTCCGTCAGGTTATACAGAAGACTGAAGAGTATAACCTGCGCCTCTGTTTAGCGTTCGTGGACTACGAGAAAGCCTTTGATTCGATTGAAACGTGGGCTGTACTACAATCTCTCCAACGGTGCCAAGTGGACTACCGCTATATCGAAGTGCTGAAGTGTTTGTACGAGAATGCCACTATGTCAGTCCGACTCCAGGACCAGACCTCAAAACCTATTCCGTTGCAGCGGGGAGTCAGGCAAGGAGATGTTATTTCTCCTAAACTGTTCTCCGCTGCACTGGAGGATGTTTTCAAGACTCTGGACTGGAGAAGGATGGGCATCAACATAAACGGCGACTACCTCACTCACCTTCGGCTTGCTGACGATATAGTTGTCTTGGCTGAGACAATGGAGGATTTAAGTACAATGCTCAATGACCTCAGTAAAGCCTCCGAGCGAGTTGGTCTAAGGATGAACATGGACAAGACGAAGATCATGTCAAATGTCCATGTCGCACCAACTCCTTTAACAATCGGACACTTTACGCTCGAAGTTGTAGACGATTACATATACCTAGGACAGACTGTCCAGTTGGGTAGGTCCAACTTCGAGAAAGAGGTTAATCGTCGAATCCGACTCGGCTGGGGCGCGTTCGGGAAGCTACGGCACATCTTTTCGTCCAATATTCCGCAGTGTCTCAAGACAAAAGTTTTTGACCAGTGTGTGTTGCCAGTGATGACATACGAGTATGGCACTGAAACGTGGTCGCTTACTATGGGCCTCATAAGAAGGCTCAAAGTCACCCAAAGGGCAATGGAGAGAGCTATGTTGGGAGTTTCTCTGCGTGATCGCATCAGGAACGAGGCCATCCGCAGCAGAACCAAAGTGACCGATATAGCCCTCCGAATCGCTAAACTTAAGTGGCAGTGGGCGGGGCACATAGCACGTAGAACCGATGGCCGTTGGGGCGGAAAGGTTCTCGAGTGGCGGCCACGTACCGGAAGGCGTAGCGTGGGCAGGCCCCCCACACGGTGGACTGATGACCTGGTGAAGGTTGCGGGTGTCCGCTGGATGCGGGTGGCGCAGGATCGGTCATTGTGGAAGTCTTTAGGGGAGGCCTATGTCCAGCAGTGGACGTCTTTCGGCTGACATGATGATGATGATGATGATGAATTTTTATGCTTCCGAACATTTTATAGTTTAATAGCTATTAATATCGAGTTTAACTTTATTATGTTGACGCGGCAACCCTACGCGTCGTTGTCAATAGGGTTGTCCCCGGCGGTAATTAAAATTCCACGTCCTAATATCCCGGGCCATATATTAAGTGCCCTAATCGTCGGAACCGACAGCCCTGTTCGTTTTATTACTTTTTTATAAGGGCGGCGGGTCGCGCGCAATGTTTCATGATTTATTTGAATTGGTATTAAGTATTTAGTAATCGTGTATTTGTTTAAAATTGTAGGTAATTGAAAAGAAAACAAATGGGCACATGGAAATAAAGTTGTTTTGTGACAATATTGTACTTAGTTTATTGGTAACTAGCGACCCGCCCCGGCTTCGCACGGGTCTATAGCGCTGCATTTTTAACCTGTAATATCTTCGAAAATATTCATTTAAATTACATGCTGTAAAGGGCGATATTGATCTATATTACATGCACGAGGTATTTAAGTTACTTAAAAGGATAAAGATAGATGCTGTATTGCTTAAAATCGCTTCGTAAATAAGCCGATATTTCTCGTAAAAAGTAGAGGATGAAAAAGGGTTATTGTGGGTTATCCCTATGAGATAGACATATATACCATTGCGGACTTTTTGTACTCCTTTGTAAGGTGTACTCAATATTGTAGTACATTATGTTGATCTATTCCGTATGGTTCAGCCAGCGTTTGCAATGTAAGCGCAAAAATGCGTTTATTTGCGCCATTACATTAGAAACCTCTAAAATTATCAGTCTTTCTCTACTACATTATGCGTGTATTATACATATAAACCTTCCTCTTGAATCACTCTATCTATCAAAAAAACCGCATCAAAATCCGTTGCTTAGTTTAAAAAATTTAAGCATACATAGGGACCGACATAGGGAAGCGACTTTGTTTTATACTATGTAGTGATAGTGATGTCGCCAGATTTAAATCTCTTTTGACAGTCTAAACAGGCCTAGGCATTTTAAGTGTACAGTATCACGCTGTATGATTGTGGAAAAACAATCATAAACTATTTGTTGAGTCGGTTCGAATGAGCCCAAACACGATTATCTTGAGGTTTATCTTGTGTAGGTAGTTTAGGAATTGCTATGACCACCTTCAGTCTTCATCATCAGATGTCATTATATGTCATAATAATATTGCATTGTCATCCGATTTATACATGACTGCAAAATGTCAGCTCAATCGGAAACCGCGAAGTGGATCAAATTTAAGTTGCAAGATTTGATTACAGACAGACAACGGGACAGGACTTGTATGGGAGCCCCCTTAATTATTATTATTATTATTTTGATTTTAGTATTTGTTGTTGTAGCTACAATAAAAATACATAATCTGTAAAAATTTCAACTGTCTATCTAATACGGTTCTTGAGATCTAGCTCGGCGAGTGGTAGCCATGAAACAGGGCAAAAAAATCACGTTTTTTATATAAGAGCCCCCCTTAATTATTATTATTTTATTTTTAGTATTTGTTGTTATAGCGGCAACAGAAACACACAATCTGTGAAAATTTCAACTGCCTAGCTATTACGGTTCTTGAGATACAGCCTGGTGACAGACGGACGGACGGACGGACAGCGAAGTCTTAGTAATAGGGTCCCGTTTTTATATACCCTTTGGGTACGGAACCCTAAACATTAAGTAAAATCAATTTCAAAAGTTCCTCATTCTAAAAGAGAGTAAGTGACAAGTAAGGCGTCACAGCGTAACAAATCATACAGAAGCACTGTTACTACGACAAATTTACTAAAGAAAGTGAACTGCTGTTCTTTTTGTGCGCTGTGACTGTCACAATTTCATACTAGTGACGTCATTACTACGATGGTAGGCTTTCTTCACATTTTCGTGAATATTTAGAAAACTAATAATAATCATCATCATCCTCCAAGCGTTATTCCCAGTACAGTTGCATCCTGAAGGATGCCTGGGGTCCGCTACCTAATCCCAAGAATTGGCATAGGCACTAGTTTTTACGGAAGCGACTGCCATCTGACCTTCCAACCCGAGGGGGAAACTAGACCTTATTATTATTAGACCCGAGGGGTTAGGCTTGTCAAGTGAGTGGGCAACGTGACTGTTAGAAGTTTCAAGCCGCCCAGAGGCCTCTAACTTGGCTTAACGACTGCTATCATAGAGAGCAATCGGGATCAACGTCTTAACGTGCCTTCCAAAGCACGGGAGCGCTCAGTTAGTAACCACTCAAAGCGGTCACCCATCCAAGAACTGACCTCGCCCGACATTGCTTAACCTCGCATACCGCACGCGGTACGCGGGCGCCGCTGGGCCACGAACGCTCCTCCAGCTCCGCTAGCAAAATAATAATATAAATATAAAAATATAAAAAATATATTTTGGGGTTTCTAATTAAATTAACGAAATGAGTTAAGATTTCATACTACTTAAAAATTTGAAATGTCGATTCGGCGTAGCGCATGTAGCGTAGCATAGCAGTGAATGGTGTATGGTGTTATTTGTTATGTGCCGCAAAAGGGTGCTACAATGCTACGCCGTAGACATGCTGTAGCGCGTAGCAGGAATCCTGTTATTATATCAACCTCTATACAGGATGTGGCCTGTAATAGGAGCAATAAATTTAAAGGACGCTTCCCTAGAGCATCTGCAGTAACCTCTTGTGTCCAAAAAAAATATATTTTTACAATTGGGTGAAATTTCGATCAGAAGTTACGACCTCCAAGTAATGGATCTTGGCACCCAGAGATTATAGCGCGGCAGTCAATGCTGATTTTGAGGTTGCTTCAAGTTATGACTCATTATCGTTGTCGCATTTTTGGGTTTAAAAGGAAATCTTTGGTTTTTTTTATAAAGTTTCAGTGTTTGTTTTAATAAATAGTTATAAATAACACTCCAGTAGAGTATAAAAGTACAACAAGCTACTTTTGCGAAAAAAAATTAGGAAAAAACTTTTTTTTACAATTAAAACCATTTGGTAATAACTGCTGGAGAGCTCAATAGTGTACCGTTTCATTTTTTGCTCCTATTACAGGCCACACCCTGTATACCTACCGGTCGACTGATGTTACTTTAGGAAAAAAAACGGGGCTACTTTGATCATTTACGATGTAACATAAAAGCAATACTATTGGAAATTCGGTAAATTTAATTAGGTAAACACCATGATAATGTACTAATCATTTCATTGCCACAGGTCACAGGAAAATAATTTATGAGAAAAACCGGTTTGATCAAAGTCACCCCTTGAATCAAAGTAACCTCAGTTTACGGTACCGTTATATTATATCTACCACGAACGCTAAAGCATCACTAAAGTAAAAATGTCTTTATGTTTCAAAATTCCAAATAAATATAAAATTTGAATTTCTAACCCTTGTTTTACTATAAAACGAGAGTAGGTATAAGTCCTTTTTAACCAAAAAAAAAAGTTTTATATTTCTTCTTATTGTTAGCAGCTTGTTTGAGTTAGCTGGCCTACTCAACGTTTTCGATTTTAGGTCCGCAAAGATAAGTTACTATTAATTTGGCACAAAAGATATAAAAAAAAAAAAAAAACAAAATTTAAATAGATATAAAATTCTCTGAACTGCGTCACGAGCTAAAGTGAATGGATTATATGACCTCCTTCTTTAAACAATGCAATTTAAAATTGACAACATTTCAAATTTCGAAGTGGTACCATGAAATCTTGACTCATTTCGTTAATTTGTGAACAAGAAAACCTAAAATATTTGTTTTATATCACTAAGTACAATATATATATACTGAGATAGAGATATCAGTAAAATACTCCACATAGATCGTGGCGCCGCTGTGGTATTAGTAAAAACTAACCGCACGATTGTTGCATCTCTGTCACTCCAATATGCAAGTGCGATAGAGATGGAACCCAGTGACAACTGGTACAAATAGGTTGAACTAGCATTTCCTTAGAGAAAATCGTACTTCGAGCTGAAAGGCACCTGTTTAATATTTTTATAGCTATTCGTTTTCAAGATATTCACAAAAATGTGAAGAAAGCCTGCCATCATCTATATGACGTCACAAGGCTGAACTGTGACATTCACAACGTTCATTAAAAGAACAGCAGTACACTTTCTTTAGTAAATCCGCCTTAGTTTCTTCTTTATGATGCCGAACGCTGTGACTAGGGCTTGAATAACCGGTATTTTTCGGAACCGGTAGGGTGACCTTGATCCAGGAACCGGTATTAGACACAAAAACAAACACAAGATGCAAAAGTAACGGTATTGCTAAAACCGGTATCCTAAATGATATCGATAACTTGAGAACCGGTAAATTGATGAATTTCACCGGTTTTTAACAGTTAAAATACCGATACTCGAACGTGCGAGTGGAGTGAGTGAGAGAGATAGAAAGCCTAATAAGGTCACAAACACTCACATCGCGAGTTGAGCGTCGGTTTGATGCATTATATTCTTCTCTAAAACTCTTGGATGCAGACGTATTCTTGTCGGAGGTCGGTAATTGGGACGTTCTGATTTGTGGTAAGTAAATCGTAATTGAGGTATAAGGTATAAGAATTAGCAGTGAACCAAGTGTGTGATGATTATAGTTTTCCGCTATTGACTGACTTGAACGTAAGTGTCATGTTATTAATTTTATTTACCTAAGTTCCACCTCCACGCCGCGCATTCGCACGTAATGGCAACATCGCATACACGAGTAGGAACCTTTATAAAGGACCGGTATTTTTCGGTGCTAATACCGGTATTTTTTCTTAACCGGTTCTCTGGAACCAAAACGAAGAGAACCTATAAATACCGGTATGTTACAAGTATTTTCGGTACCGGTTCCAAGCCCTGGCTGTGACGCCTTACTTGTTACATACTCTCTTTTAGAATGAAAAACTTTTAAAATTGATTTTTGTAACTGACCGGTCATTGTGGAACACATCTCTTCACGCTAATTCCGTTTTGCAGACCTTATAAATATTTCATCCGAACTAAACTCCTTTCTACATGTTTTCAAACTGTAAATAAAACTTTACGTCACTAAACACAATACCAGTTGTTAGGGTTCCGTAGCCAAATGGCAAAAAACGAAACCCTTATGGATTCGTCATGTCTGTCTGTCTGTCTGTCCGTCCGTATGTCACAGCCGATTTACTCGGAGACTATGGCCACTACAAGTATGAAATTTCGTGTGGAGGTGTATGTTATAAACCGCTATAGAAATATGATGTGAAATTACGAAAAAAAAAGAAACTGGGGGGGGGGGGGCATACTTGTAACAGGGGAGTCAAATTATTTTTTCAAAGCACATAGGCGTGTTGGGTTATATACCTATGGATAGGCCTTTAAAAATGATGATGATGATGATGTGTAGGGACGCCCGGCCGGAAACAGGCGGGCTGTCGATCACTCGTTGGGATCATTCAGCCCATTTCCCTGGAGTTGGAGCTTTAGGTTACTGTCCCGGCGACGCTCCCACAGCATCTTCCATTCTTCTTGTTTTCCTGCAGAACAGAAGGACATTCTTAAAGTTGACATCCTTCAATTGGCTCTCCGCTAATGTATCTCTGCCGAATATATCAAACCGCATTGCTGCGTACATGATACACTCCGCTAGTATATGCTGGCTAGTTTCTTTAAAAATGACAGAGGTTTCTAAAAAACTTTTTTATTTAAGTCAACCGCTGGTGAGATATTAGCTGTCAAAGTCGTAAAAAGTGTGTCCCGCCCCCTCTAATTTCCAAACTATAAAGTTTAAAATTCTGAAAAAATTCAAGATGATGTACATTAAAATTTACGCCAAGTTCTAACATGGTAATTTCATCACCGGACGGAAGGACGTCTACTGCTGGACATAGGAGGCCAAATGCCATGGGGGAGCCCAAAGACTTCCACGAGGACCGGTCCTGCGCCACGCGCATCCAGCGGACACCCGCGACCCTTACCAGGTCATCAGTCCACCTTGTGGGGGGCATGCCCACGCTACGCCTTCCGGTACGTTATCGCCACATGGATATGGACATAACTATATGCAGGTTACTCGATTTTAGAAGAATATTGACAACTGGATCGGTATCTCCACATAAATGCTCATAATCGACTGTTGGGTTATCATATCTTTACATTTGAGCTTTAATATGTCAATTTTCTTCAATATATCAACAAAATAAACAAACAAAAATAACAGATACAAATCTTTTACCAGTTAGTTGTTTTCTATAAATTGGCAACTTTTTACATAAATTTTGCGTAACGGGGATAAATTTTACGTTGCAACATTAACAATGTTACATAAAATATCCGCTGCATATAAAATTATGTTGTTTCTACATAATATATGTCATAGCTTACATTCGGCCAGGATGCCTGTGCAGTGCTAGTCGTGCGTAAACCAAAAATTACAAATTGTGCTTTGACATATTTCATTTCATATCTGCTATTTTCTTGGAAACCGGGGCCCGAAGTACGATTTTCTCTAAGGAAATGCTAGTTCAACCTGTTTGCACCAGATGTCACTGGGCTCCATCTCTATCGCACTTGCATATTGGAGTGACAAAGATGCAACAATCGTGCGGTTAGTTTTTCACAGCGACGCCACGATCTATGTGGAGTATTTCACTGATATCTCTATCTCAGTATATATATTGTACTTTGTGCTTGGAAATATAAATTGTGATTTGAGAATTATTGTGAAGAAAAATGAAATTGGACAACCTTATCAAAAATTTACCCGTTCTATATTAAATTCAGTATTTCCGCCGTCTTATTTTACGGAAAAAGGCAAAGAAATTATAAAGCTTTCCAATGTTAAATTCCAAAAATCAGATATTGGCTATGTGCACGACTGAAACGTCAAATGTCAAAGGTCCCGAGACAATGTCAAAACTCAGAGATGTCAAATAATGACACATGAATATTTTATTTACTGTAGTAAACGAGAAAGACCCCGTATTGGAAATTTTACTGAAATAAATAAGAGAATAAATAAATACTCACAAACGAAACGAATCGTAGGAAACCGTTAAGAAACCAATAGAAAACGTGAAAGTAAATTTGACAGTGGTCCCCGGTAAGTATACATTTCTGCCATGGTGTGCGCTACGATCGCCTAACTTACCCCCACCACCTACTTCGCACATAGCCAATAGACCGGAGACTGACGTCCATGAGTCAACGTGTTCAATTAAGAGTAAGTTCAATCCAGATCCTCTATTTTTTTTAAATATCGAAATCCTAACCAGTTCAACCTCAGAGTCCCCAGAGTAGACGTCAAATAATAATACCGCTAAGAGAGAGAAGATCATATACTAAATTGAATAAGAGCGACAGAGAAGGATATATCATTTGTTGTCCTTGTCATAGTTCCGCTTTTCTTTATTTGCCTCAATGTCATCTAAACGTCAAGTCAAATAGTTTGAGGCAAATAAACGATTACCCGGCCAAATTTAAGAGGTTGTTTATTGTAAGCGGCCAGACGTTTAAGACAAGTTCCCAATTTAGCTGCATAAGGACTTTTCTGTCCCCCTTGGTGAAACTTCTATAGGATCTCTATAGAAATCCTTAATCTGAGAGTTCAACACTAGAATTACTGTTCGTAACGCGCGGTGGTAGTAGCACTGTGCGAAAAACCCGAACCAAGAAGAGGGTAGATCGCTATGGAGTGTGGGTAGACCACAAATAAAACTCGCAGCACGTCAGTTAATCCTTGATAATGGTGCTTGCAACAGCGCCGAAATATCAGGAACTTAACAAATATAACATACTAGCTGTTGCCCGCGACTTCATCCGCGTCTTCGCTCCGATTGGTCGCAGCGTGATGTTATGTAGCCTAAAGCCTTCCTCGATAAATGGACTATCCAACACAAAAAGAATTTTTCAATTTGAGATTTGCGCGTTCAAACAAACAAACTCTTCAGCTTTATGATATTAGTATAGATACATGGTAAATACCCCGTTTTGAACAGTAATTCTAATATTGACGGCCTGTTTAGCGTAGTTGATAGTGACACTACCTCTGAAGCTAGAGGTCCCGGGTTCGAATGCCGGCCAGGGCAATATTTGTGCATTTAACACGGATATTTGTTCTTTGTCTTGGATGTTTTCTATGTATTTAAGTATGTATTTATCTATATAAGTATGTATATCGTCGTCTAGTACCCATAGTACAAGCTTTGCTTAGTTTGGGACTAGGTCGATTTGTGTAGGATTGTCCCCCAATATTATATTATTATAGTAAAATATTTTGCTTCAGCACAAAAACCCGCCCTACACTCCTTTTCCTGACACCTCACTTCAATCCGAACCTACCATACAAAACCTCGAACCTGTCGAAACCGAACAATTTGTATGCCAACTTGGTTTCCTTGTCTATCCTTTCCTCCAAAGCTACAACTCAAACCTCTTCGGTAAGTTTTTTTTCACCTCAGCGGCTCGAAAATGGCGGTTTAGCTGCTTGAAACCAGTGAGCAAAATGCAATTTTGCTGCGAACGTGAAAACAACTTACTTTTTAATTTTTCATATCGTAGATTAGTTTAAATAACTTCATTCTCTCTATCACTATTCCTTTGCGTTATATGTTCTCGCCGCTGAGGTGAAAAGTTGTATATATCACACGAGAACAAAAATATTTGCATATCGTGTCTTTTTGCATCTCGTGTCGCTAGGCTCCTGATTCAATTATAGAATCTTTCCCTTGCTCGGGACTCAAAATCAACACTCGCAGCAAAAATTTACTTTGCTCTCTTGTTGTACAAATAATTATTTTTAATCTTTATTTAAATAAAAAAGGAGTTTTGTCACGCAGTGTAGTCACGCCCATGAGTGAGATCAAGTTATAGTATACTTTTGCTTAATTCTACATTTGAGTGATTCTCATAAAAGTTGGCCACCACCACCACCACCATCTCAGCCCTAGGACGTCCACTGCTGGACATAGGCCTCCCCCAATTTCACGGGGGGTAAATGCCATAATCGCCACGCTTGGCATGCGGGTTGGCGATCGCAGTATATCTCCACCGCACTGTAGGAATGCTGCTGCCCATTCCCCGGTGGTCTTGGTCGTAGTTTTAGGACATACCCGGGTCCCACCAAAAAGTTCAATTTTATAAAAGTGGCCAAAAAGTTGGCAGAGAGGTCATTTGTTGTCCTTGTCCTAGTTCCGCTTTTCTTTATTTGCCTCAATATCATTATCACGTCATGTTAAATAGATTGAGGCCTCAGAGTAAGGATTTCTATAGAGATCCTATACGAGTTTCACGAAGGGGGACAGAAAAGCTCTTATGCGGCTAAATTGAGAACTAGTCTTAAATGTCTGGCGGCTTACAATAAACAACCTCTTTAATTTGGCCGGGTAATCATTTATTTGCCTCAAACTATTTGACTTGACGTTTAGATGACATTGAGGCAAATAAAAAAGGGCGGAACTATGACAAGGACAACTAATGATATATCCCTCTCTGTCGCTCTTATTCAATTTAGTATATGATCTTCTCGCTTTTAGCGGTATTATTTGACGTCTACTCTGGGTACTCTGAGTTTGAGGCAAATAAGCGATTACCAGCCCAAATTAAAGAGGTTGTTTATGGTTAGCCTTCAGAACTTTAAGGCCAGTTCTCAATTTAGCTGCGTAAGAGCGTTTCCGTCCCTCTTGGTGGAACTTTTGTAGGATCTCTATACAAATCCTTACTCTGAGATATGACTGCTGGGAGAATCAAAATGGATTTCCATAGATTACTACACAACCGTTTTTTTTTTAATGAGGCATACATCAATGCCCGTATTCGGCCACCATATCGAATTTTAATTTAAATCAAATTATTTTGCTGCCGTAGAAAATTTATTGTAAGAAACATCCAAGACTCAGGAAAAATATTTGCGATAAATGCACAAATAATGCCCTGACCGGGATTCGAACCCGGGTCCTCCGACTTCGGAGGCAGGGTCGGGTCACTACTGATAAGCCAAAGTGGTCGTCAAAAATGTATGTGTGTGTGTGAGTGTGTGTGTCCCACGAATGCACTGTGTTGTGAGTGATGGGCCTGGATTTGTCTAGCTGTCGACACAACGAGATCCTTAAATCGATAAAGGGTCGGCAACGCATCTTTGATCCTAGAGTCGCGAGCGTTCATAGGCTACAGGGTCTGCGTTACAGTTTTAAGTTTAAGGAGAAATTTTGCCTTTGCGCGTGTTCTATCGCTTGTACAATGGGTTGTGCTCCTAAGAATTGTTCGACATGATGCCCACGGCCGCTTTCTACCATCGCACCGCTCGCCGTCGGCGGCATTCATCCTCACACCTTACAACCTAAATGGCTGCGTATGGTACAGTTTCAGAGGAATTTCCTCCTTCGGACGCTCCGGTTGTGGAATGAGCTCCCGAGTTTTTTAAAAAACCCCGTGCCGAGGTTTTTTAAAAAGCAAAAGCTACCCTTTTCGGAGTGCTGGTATAGGGTAATTAAAACTAAACGAAATGTATGCAATTCCATCTTCAAATACCTTCTTTAGATATCATTGTAAAATATAATGATCACATTATAGAACATGTAAGCGAAATAAGATTTCTGGGTATTCAAATAGATAGTTTTGTTGGATGGAAACACGCCGAACACCACATAACTAATTTGAGTAAAAAAATCATTCAATATATGTTTGTTTAAAAAAAATTAAAATTAAAAAAACCCGGCTGCGTCTTTAGTGATTTATTTATTTATTTATTTAATCTTTATTGCACAATAAGAAATCCTAACGTACAAAAGGCGGACTTCATGCCATGAGGCATTCGCTACCAGTCAACCTTCATATTTGTCATTGTGTGATCATCATAATGTGTCATTTGACGTAAGAATCATCATCGGCTGACGCGTTTCGTCTTAGAGTGGCACAAAGGAACAAATAGGGCTTGTAAATTTCCCGGGGTTCCCGGGAAATTTCATACAAATCGGGACCGGGACTGCAATCCCTATAGGAACAAACATACATACATAGACTGTTAAACACATTACCCTCCTTGACTTACAGTAACAGTTTCACATCAGTCGGATCTCATTGCATATTATCATGCATACATGACCTCTAATCTTAGATATGGAATTATATATTGGGGCAGTGCGGTTGCCTGCGACCACCGGGGAATGGGCAGCAGCATTCCTAGAGTACGGTGGAGATACTGCGATCGCCAACCCGCATGCCAAGCGTGGCGATTATGGCATTTACCCCCCATGAAATTGGGGGAGGTCTATGTCCAGCAGTGGACGTCCTAGGGCTGATATGGTGGTGGTGGTGGTGGTTGCCTGCGATCTTATATACCTTTGTTTAAAGCTCAAAATAAAGCCGTCCGACCGCTATTGACCTAAAGTAAATCAACAGAAGAGCTGTTTACCGTTGTCCGTTATGCTACAAAAACAAGTGTATTTTTAAACAAAAAAAAAACTGTCTTCAAACTTGTCCAGATCCCATCCTCCTGCTATATAATTTGAGGAGTTCCCTCGATTTTTCCAAGATCCCGTCATCAGATCCAGACTTGGTGACAATGGGACCAACTAGAAAACACACCCTTTCAAACAAAACAAAAAAATACTTTATTAAACAAATAATTTTTGAAATCGGTCCACTAGTCTCAGAGTAATCGGTGAATATACATAAAAAAATCCGATGAATTGAGAACTTCCTCCTTTTTTTGAAGTCGGTTAATGAATACCTACACTGCATCCTCGCCCAGCAAAGAATGTGATGAAAATGCTTTCCCCAAGAGAATTTAAAACTAGGTTTAAAAAAAATACTATATTTAGGGTACTATATTTAGGGGGGGGGGGGGGGGGGGGGTATGTAAATTATTAAAAGAGAAATGTTCATATAGGTAATTTAAATGTTTTTTTTTTATTTGGTTACGATTACAAATTAATCTAGTTGGTATAATTATTTGTTGCCGAAGGACGTCCACGGCTGGACTCCCCCAAAGACTTCCACAATGACCGGTCCTGCGCCACCCGCATCCAGCGTACCGGAAGGCCTAGCGTGGGCGGCCCCCCACGGTGGACTGATGACCTGGTAAGGGTCGCGGGTTATTTTGTTAGAACGCATTCATTTGACGTAGAGATGACACGATATAATCTATTATTATTACCATAGATAACTATTAATAAAGTAAAAATTAATAGATACGGTTAAGTTTTGTTTGATACGTTGCATGCTTTTAACATAAATACTGAAGTGTCTGTTTGGTATCCTTCTTTAAACAAAATTACTGTACGTCGTAAGACACATTACAGAGAACTATGTAAACTGTATCATCTGTATCAACTACCTGTAATACACAATATTGTATTCTATTCTAATTTAAAAAAAAAAACAGGAGAAGAATATTACGTATTAAATGGCTAGACGTTATTGGTCTAGCGCCTCAGTGTTGCTAGTTTCGTGAAACGGGCCCCAGGCGTGAAAAGGTGCAATGCCTCCTCCAAATTGGTCGCTCCATGGCGCGCCGCCTCCACGCGTTCGTAGCTCCGGGACGTATCGGCGCACAGATTATGATATTAAATTGTTTCACGGGGAGGGGGCAAGACGCGCAGGGCCGGACTCCGTACAACGAGATAATTTCACGGGCAATTAGTGACAATTAATACCCAATTTTATAATGGATGGTATGCAATGCAGTTTGCTGGTTGCAAATGTTGAGCTGAGCGCGTCTACCCAGTCTCAAACTCCCTCTTTTTTTCATTGTTTACTACATCAATTTTGCGCGTGTACGACTTTTTACATTGAAATATACGGAAATTCAGTTTTTCGGTGAATGTCCCTCGGTGTTATGTCCGATTTTAATTTTTTTTTAAATTTAAACGATTATTATGATGTTACTTATCAACATACAAAAGGTGAGCGTGATCGGTTAAAGCGTCTGGGAGGAGAACGGACTCAAACCAAATACATCTGTCGCCTTTCGCTTCGCTCAGCTCAACAAGGTGAGATACGTGAGTAGTGAGTATTTTATTCTTTGGATACGTGTCTCTGTCAATCAATATAGGAACAGTCGGAGTAAGAAAAGGTTCGGCACCTTAAAGTCGACATTTGCTTGCGTCAAGGCAATTATCAGCCCTGCCAACGGCAATGTTTCATTCCAAACGAAACAGAAATATCGCATTGACGTTTGCAATAACAGGCTAATAGAGTAATTGACAAATGGTTTTTTTAGGCACAAACTACCAACCACCAACCAACCAACCAATACCAATGTAATTGCATTGTGCATTGAATACCAATAAATAGGGTCGATACTTAGTTGGTTAGCGATAAAGGAAATTTAAGGACTATGGGTATAGGTACCGCCTGCCGGTTTGCGACCACTTGGATTAGTTGATGGACTAAAAGGGTATTTTAATGGCTTCCCATTCAGTAACTCCTAAATAAAATGCATACGACTCACTGTTCCGTTACGTTCCGGTGTGTAAAAATATTAATAATTACTTATATTTAATTGAAAATACGTAGTTTTCAGGTGCACAGTCGCAAACTAACGCTGGTCGACCCTCCGTAACCAACTAAGGCTGTACTGTCGACCACTGTGGGGCTGACAGCCGCTTGACAATGCTTGACATTATATAAAACAGTTTATACTTACAATTCACATTACCACCTTGGCTCAGGAGAAACAAGATAACTTTAAAAAGTTGAAAAACCCCCGGCATTTTTATTTTTAACCGACTTCAAAAAAGGCTTCAAAATTATATATGTTCACCGATTAATCGGAGACTAGGGGACCGATTTCAAAAATTATTTTTTTGTTTGAAAAGGTGTGTTTTCTAGTTGGTCCCATTGTCACCAAGTCTGAATCTGATGACGGGATCTTGGAAACATCTAAGGAACTCCTCAAATTATAAACCAAGAGGATGGGGTAAGGCAAAATAAGGAACTCCTTAAATTATAGGGTCTGGCAAAGTTTGGAGTCGGAGTTTTTTTTGTTAAAAATTTACTTGTAAAGTTCAATATCTCACTAACGGCTGTACCGATTTTAATAGAGCATGTCTAAGAACCATTGACGCAAAAACCTGCTTTCGAATAAAAATCGCATTTAAATCGGTTCACTCGTTAAAGAGCTACGATACCACAGACAGACACAGATATGCACAGATACACATGTTAAACTTATAAAACCCATCATGTGCGTTCCGCGTCGTGGGTTATTAATCCTACGTATTGTAGGTTATTGTTAAAGACATACTATCATCCAACGCTAGGGGTGCATACTTTTTACAAGCTTTTATTTACTTTCACCTATCCCTTTGTCTGTCGGTCTGTAATCAAATCTTGCAAGTTAAATTTGATCCACTTCCCGGTTTCCGATTGAGCTGAAATTTTGCATGCATGTATAAATCGGATGACAATGCAATATGATTGTGGAACAAAGTACAGTCGGCAATAAAAGCTTGTACCAAAAGTGATTTTTTTAACCAAAAACTTGTTTAACCCTTTTCCAGGCGTAGTACGTTTCATCGACCACATACGTGTCAATAGATTTTTTTATCCTAGTTCTCTGTTTTAAGGCTCAAAATACATTGCATTTTCATAAAAAGTGACTCTTCTTAAAATGAATCACCATAACGTAACTATTTTGAGTATATATTTTGTTTTTTGTAAAGCCTTCTAGATTGACGCGGCCTGGAAAAGGGTTAATAAAATCATCTGCAGGCGGGCCGTTTATATTGGTAGATAATTTAAATAGAGAACGCTGTGAAGTGCATTTGAAAACAATCCTAGAAGTGTGTGTGTTCTATACGTCAGTGTTTAAGTAGTTATACCAATATATGTAGGTATACTTTATACGATTTGATTCACAACTTCAAGACTTGTTTCATCTGTTATCCTATTCTATTAATGTATAAGGTTTGTATCTTTTTGGTGTGTCTAATAAATAAATAAATCCTGTTTTTCTATCAAACAAAATACCGCCGAATGCCTCCCTGCCTCAATCAAAGGCTTTAGGGACCGCAAATCACTGCGGGACCACACCCTCCTAAATCTGGCCCCGCCCCCTCCGCGCACGCGCCACACCAACCAATCACAGAGGTTCGAACTCCCCCCACTCCTACCCAAATCATGCACCCTCAATTGACCGCTCTATGCGATGTCATTTTTTCCCGCCAAACCGATCGTTTCACGTCTAGCCCCGCCCCGCTTCCAATTTTAAAATGCGCTTTTAATCATAAACCGCAATCGCGTCGCGCCGGCCAGTTCGCTCGCGGCATTAACCGTAATAGACTCAAGTCAATTAGGTGCTCAATTAAAAAAAAATGTGACTGTGATTTTGAAATGAGAACGCATAGTGTTGTACCGTAATGATGGAGCGGCCTTCACCTTCAATATATCCGGCCAACTTGACAGACTTGCTAGCGGTTTCCTACCAAGGCGACAGACTTGGCGATGGGTTCGACCGATCTTCATCGCCAGTATCGACTGAAGAGGACAGCCAATCGGCGTTTGGCGTGGATTTGACAGGGAAGACGAACCTCGCTGGGAAGTCGTTCACCATCGCCGCCATTTTGGGTTTGAGTGGCGCGGAGGAAGACGCCATGAACCTCAGTGTGGAGAGGTTGAGGAGTCCGAGGGATCTCGGGTACTGGGCCGGGCATGAGATACAGCGGCTGAATGAGGGGTTCTGTAGAAGTATGGCGCCGCCGGGAATGAGGCAAGGTAGGCTACTCAATACCATGTGGATAATTTTACGTGCCCGCTCCGCATGAGCGTCTAGCGGCGTGGAGTTTGTAGTGCCAATTGTACATACATAAACTCACGCCTATATTCCCATGAGGAGTAGGCAGAGCACATGAAAATTACTTTTCAGTGCCACTTTTAGCATTGTAGGTAGGAATTGGGTAAATAAAATCATATGTGAACGCTGTCGCTACCGCCACTTGGAGTAAACACTCAAACTCAAACCATACCTACACTAAACTACATAACGTGTCACGTTACTAAAATTCTGAGTTTATAACATTAAAAATATTTTATTCTGGAAGCAATTAGCTAGTGACTCTGTGAGCAGTAGGCGTCGAAAAACTTTTTCTTTTAATTTTTGTTTTTAATTTCCAAAAAAATTCTCGGCAAATAAATTCTATAGGTATAATTATCGAACCTGCCCACAAAAATTCAATCCAGTTGACATATATACCCAGTTAACTTTGTTATGCACTATGGTCTGATTTTTTTTTGTACCACGTCGGTGGCAAACAAGCGTACGGCCCGCCTGATGGTAAGCGGTCACCGTAGCCTATGGACGCCTAGAACTCCAGGGGTGTCACATGCGCGTTGCCGACCCTTTAAAAATGTATACACTCCTTTCTTGAAGAACCCCATACAGAAAATCATAAATAAATAAAATAAAATAAAAACTGAATAATATGTGACCTTTTTGCCGAGTACTTTGTATCGGTATTTGAAAAGCATTCGCCTATGGGTACCCGTTGTTATGCTGACTCTCCATGGGCTTCTGTTCTATGTTCTGTGAGGATTGCCGAAAAGGATGCTAATACTATCAGACAATTGGATGGCTCAAAGGGTGCAGGTCCGGATGGCTTTCCTGCTTCGTTTATAAAAGTCTGTTGGAAGGAACTCAGCACTCCACTTTGCATTATCTATAATAAGCCCTTAACTTGGGGAGTATTCCCGCTGAAATGGAAAACAGCGCATGTTGTGCCTGTATTTAAATCAGGGGATAAATCTCGATGTGAAAATTATAGGCCAATTAGTATTCTATCCTGTTTTGCAAAAATGTTTGAATCATTAGTGTATGATTACATATACCACCATGTCAAGCCATTAATATCAGAAAACCAACATGGGTTTGTTAAAATTGATCTGTTATAAGTAATCTGCTTACATATAAGAATTATCTATGCAATGCATTTGCTGCTGGAGGGCAAGTTGACGCCGTTTACACGGACTTTTCTAAGGCTTTCGGCAAAGTAGATCACTCGCTTTTATGTGAGAAAATCTCGCTGATATGGAATACACGGGTCACTTTTTCGCTGGGTTTGCTCGTACCTGCATAATCGTAGTCAACTTATTACTCTTAAAGGTTTTAAACCATCCCCCAAGCCCATCACATCGGGTGTACCACAGGGCTCTCACCTTGGGCCACTATTTTTCATAATATTTATAAATGACCTTGTAAACCGTCTGTCCTGTCCCTGCTTATTATATGCCGACGATTTGAAAGTATTTTCAACTGTGGGGGACTTACAGGATTGCCTTAAACTACAAATAGATATAGATATAATTCATAAGTGGTGCCTTGATAACCGAATGTTTCTTAATGTTGAAAAATGTTTTGTAATATCATTTAGTCGTAAACGCAACTCTATAAATTACCCTTATAAGTTATCATCGCAAGTATTGGATAGGAAATCGGTAGCTAAGGACTTGGGAGTTCTTTTTGATAACCAAATCTCTTTTCGTGCGCACTATGAACATATAGTCAGTAAAAGTAGCAGGCTTCTGGGATTTCGGATACGTATCACAAAAAACTTCAGAGACCCTCAAAGTATGCTGTTATTATGGTATGGTACGCAGTGTTTTAGAATATGGATCTATTATATGGTCACCATTTTATGCTGTACACTCGAATAAAATCGAGAGTGTGCAAAGAAAATTTCTTAGGATCCTATGTTTTCGTTGCCATTATGGACGGTCTATCTCAGGCTATAGTCAGCGTATGGCAAAGTGTAATGTCACATCATTAGAAGTCAGACGTAAGCAATCTGGCCTTATTTATTTATATAAAATTATCCATTCCCATATTGATTCTCCTTATCTACCTTATCTATTGTCACTTTTGAATATTAACATAGTTTATAGGATTCGTTCTCCGAAAACTTTTACTCTAGCTGTATACCGAAATAATACTTCTTATTATAATCCAATTGTTCGCATGTGTCGGGAGTTTGATGATTTGGTTCGCGTGTTTGCGCATGTTTCCAAAACATCTCAATTCAAAAAATCTGTATATTTTCCAATAACTGTTAAGTGTGCTGATATTTGTTTGCCTTCTTATATCACTCTCTTTGAAATTCCAATTGATTTGAAATACCTATGTAATAAAACTTCTTTTTCTCATAAATACACACATAAATTGTAACTCAAAGCCATGATGTGTACATATGTTTTGGACTGTAATCTAGTTATAAGTGTCTTCGTATATGTATTTATTTGTTAATTTTGATTACTGTCTGTTTTATGTACCTTTTTTAATAAATAAAAATAATGATCATAATAATAAAAAAATAATCATACAAATACCTAATCATAATATATAAATAATCATAATAATAGGAGAGACTAAGGCCGATCGCTGGTCAGTCTATCATAAAAGAGAATCATATTGGCTATGTGCGAAGTAGGTGGTGGGGGTAAGCTAGGCGATCCCAGCGCACACCACGGCAGAAATGTGTACTTACCTGGGACATCTGTCAAATTTACTTTCACGATTTCTATTGGTTTCCTAACGGTTTCCTACAATTCGTTTCGTTTGTATTTATTTATTTATTTCAGTAAAATTTCCAGTAAGGGGTCTTTCTCGTTTACTAAAATAAATAAAATATTCATGTGTCACCACTTGACATCTCTGAGTTTGACATTGTCTCGGGACCCCTGACGTTTGATGTTTCAAACGTGCACATAGCCAATAGGTAATCATAGTCATAATCATATCCATCCATGACAACTCTTGCAATCATTACTCACAGAGTACATCTGAACGTCTATAATCATATCGTTTATTAGGGTTCCGTACCCAAAGGGTAAAAACGGGACCCTATTACTAAGACTTCGCTGTCCGTCCGTCCGTCTGTCACCAAGCTGCATCTCAAGAACCGTAACAGCTTGACCGTTGAAATTTTCACAGATTGTGTATTTCTGTTGCCGCTTTAACAACAAATACTAAAAACAAAATAAAATAATAATTAAGGTGGGCTCCCATACAAAAAACGTGATATTTTAGCCCTTTTTCATGGCTACCACTCGCCGAGCTAGATCTCAAGAACCGTAATAGCTAGACAGTAGAAATTTGCACAGATTATGTATTTTTATTGTGTCTACAACAACTAATACTAAAATCATAATAATAATAATAATGAAGGGGGGCTCCCATACAACAGAGTAGTTGTTGGCGTTTTTTGCTGTATCTCATGAACCGTAATAGCAAGGAGGTTAAAATGTTCACAGATGTTGTATTTTTATTGCCACAATAATTTCTGATACGGAACCCTTTGTGCGCGAGTCCGACTCGCACTTGGCTTTTTTTTTTCTTTATATGGTTATACAAGATGGTCTTATAATATTTTATGTCCCAATATAAACCCTGTAAGGGCAAACAAGACGAATACTAGCTATTTATCAAACATTACGGGTATCTCAATCATCAGATCAGGTCGGTGGCGCCATAATAATATTAATAATGTATTGTTTGTAGGGGACGACCAAGGCGAGGTTATCTAGATCAAATTTCGGCGATACTGAAAAAGGGCCAGGGGGCCAATTCTCGGGTTCGATCGAGATGATCTCTATTCGAGATTCCATACAAGTGACTCTACCATTCTATACAATGTCACGATAGACATTTATTTGTTTGCTTTTTTTCTTAAGAGTTTTTTTGGTATATTTTATTTTACCATAGGCGGATAAAAAAAAATAGAATATTGAAGTTTTGAAGTCTCATATCCTTTTATGAATTTACTAGCATTTGCCCGCGGCTTCGCCCGCGTACTAAGCGAAATTTTTAACCGTCTACAAAAAACAGGTTCGTATCGTCCACGATTATCTCGCGTTTGGCTGAACCGATTTAGATGCGGTCTCCAGAAAAGTAGTTGTTACATTCTGGGGTTTCGCTATACGAAGTTTGGTGATTGTGATTCATTAACAGATGAACAGATAAAAAGTCAGTATACATTCTGAGAACCGACAAACTGTTGAATTTCATTTGATTTTGGCAAAAATAAGGATCGAAAACTATTATCATACATTTCCGAGAGGCCGAAGGGGAAAGGGCCGATGAAATAAAAGCATGTCTTAAATGGCTCTTAGTAAAAGTATCTGTGTACTACAGTAACACCAATAGGTCTGTAAACGACCTAACAGCGCGCAGCGGCCATAAACTCTGGTCCTTTGAAGTACAGAAATACGGCTAATTCAATATCATGTGTAACATTTATTTTTCCTACAATTAAATTTATTAGGTAGGTTTTGCCAGTTACCATTGGAGCATCCAAAAAGAAAATTTGGCCTCACTTCCATTCGCACTCCTTACTGTCAGTCCGTCTGTTACAACCAAGTTGCTTTTACTGGACCTATTGAATTGCAATTTGGCACAAACTATCAAGAATTTAGAGCGCTCGTGGCCCAACGGCACCCGCCTACCGCGTGCGGTGTGCGAGGTTAAGCAATGTGGGCGCAGGTCAGTTCTTGGATGGGTGACCGCTTTGAGTGGTTACTAACTGACTCTCGTGCTTTGAAAGGCACGCTAAGCCGTTGATCCCGGCTGCAATCGTTAAGCCAAGTTAGAGGCCTTCGAGCGGCTTGCGAACTTCTAACAGTCAAGTTGCCCACTCACTTGACAAAGAGGGGTCGAAGTTGCACCACGTCCGTAGGGCGTACCCACCGTTACCATACACAGAACCCCTGGGTGGTGCTAAAAGTGCAACAAAAACTGGCAACCGTACTAGTCTTCTCGAAAATCTCACGGTTCGTAAATAAATGCCATACGATTAAAAAAGAATTGAAGGTTGATTTAAATGGAAAAAATATCGAAACCTCTATGTCGTTTTTAAAAGCAAATCCATAGATAACCCACACGCCTATATAGTAACATTAAACTTTTTTGCATATAGGTATGAATGGAGTGCCAAATTTTACCTGAGATTCGCATTAAGAGACCTCTCGGATGCTCAGATATCGATTTTGAACGAAATCGGGACGAAAAAAAAAGAAAATCAATATGGCCGCCGCTTTCACAAATTTTACCTCGGATTCGTATAAAGAGACCTCTCGGACACTCAGATATCGATTTTGAACGAAATCGGGCCGAAAATGAAGAAAATCAATATGGCCGCCACTTTATTCAAATTTTACCTCAAATTCGTATTAGGGGACCTCTAGGACGCTCAGATATCGATTTTGAACGAAATCGGGTTGGAAATGAAGAAAATCAATAAGGCTGCCACTTTTTCCAAATTTTACCTCGGATTCATATTAAGAGACCTGTCGGACGCTCAGATATCGATTTTGAACGAAATCGGGACGGAAATGAAGGAAATCAATATGCCGCCACTTTTTTTTAAATTTTACCTCGGATTCGTATTAAGAATTCTCTCGGACGCTCAGATATCCATTTTGAACGAAATCTGGACGGAAATGATAAAAATGAATATGGCCGCCACTTTTTCTATTTTATACCTCGGATTCGTATTACGAGACCTCTCGGACGCTCAGATATCGATTTTGAACACATTCGGGACGAAAATGAAGAAAATCAATATGGCCGCCACTTTTTTCAAATTTTACCTCAAATTCGTATTAGGGGACCTCTAGGACGCTCAGATATCGATTTTGAACGAAATCGGGTTGGAAATGAAGAAAATCAATATGGCTGCCACTTTTTCCAAATTTTACCTCGGATTCATATTAAGAGACCTTTCGGACGCTCAGATATCGATTTTGAACGAAATCGGGACGGAAATGAAGAAAATCAATATGCCGCCACTTTTTCCAAATTTTACCTCGGATTCGTATTAAGAATTCTCTCGGACGCTCAGATATCGATTGTGAACGAAATCTGGACGGAAATGATAAAAATTAATATGGCCGCCACTTTTTCTAAATTATACCTCGGATTCGTATTACGAGACCTCTCGGACGCTCAGATATCGATTTTGAACGAAATCGAGACGAAAAAAAAAAACAAAATGGCTGCTCCAGCTAATCTTGATTCCCCATACAATCTTCGGACCCCCATTTCACCCCCTTAGGCGTTGAATTTTGAAAAATCCTTTCTTAATGCACCTCAAGACCTTATATGGAACCTACATACTAAATTTGGAATCTCTAGAACCACCAGTTTGCGCTGTGCGGTGATATGTCAGTCTCTCAGTCAGTCAGTTATTTCTTGAAATTTGGCACAATTTTTCAAAAATTTTCATGACCACAATATTAAATTACAAAACCGATGCCATTTTCGTAATTAACGTCCCAAAAAACCATGAAAACGACACCCATATTAATATTTAGACATTTCATCCCCCTCGCACCCCAACAGAGGGGATGGTATTTCACGTACTCCACGTGAGATTTTAAAATCATTGTTGTTTTCGTTATCAGCGACCCGCTATATCATAAAAAAAAAATACCCATGTCGATTTTCAGAATTTGTCACCAGATTTCCCCCTTTTAGGGGTTGATTTCTCAAAAAACCTGAAACACGTATTTACTCATTTATCGTTAGAAATACTCCTGTGAAGTTTCGAATAAAATAGTCCAACTAATCTAGTTTCCCCATACAAACTTCGGACCCCCATTTCACCCCCTTAGGGGTTGAATTTTGAAAAATCCTTTCTTAGTGCACCCCTAGACCTTATAAGGAACCTACGTGCCAAATTTGGAATCTCTAGGACCAGCGGTTTGGGCTGTGCGTTGATATGTCAGTCAGTCAGTCAGTCAGTCAGTCAGTTTCTTCTTTTATATATTTAGATAGATGACAGGAGAGTGAAAGGGACGGCACCATACGAAGTCAGGATTTTGAATTTCGGAGTAGACCCTCAGGTCAGAAGTACCCGCAGCCGACGAGCATGTATGAGAAGATGTATGGATGTGGTTGAAGCGAAAGAAGTATGTAAGGACCGTTCTTTGGTCTCTGCCTACCCCATGGGATAACGGCGTGTGTTTATGTATGTATGTGTATGTATTGTCACCGAACTTGCACACCTAAGTATGCAGAATCTGAGCTAACTAAATAGGATACCGGCAAGTGGCTGACAAAGGGATTGCAAATTTTGAGTACTATAAGTACATTACTGCAAAGCAAAGGCCGTGAAGTAAGGGATTGCTGGACGAGTTTGGGATAAACCGCCGTCCAAGAAGTAATGTAGGGAGCCATAAACAGGTAACTTGACTTCTCTCCTCTTTTCGTGACATTAATGCATACATTTAGGCGCATGTTTGAGAAAAATTACTTAACATATGAACAGTGCAACGTATGAGTAAATAAAAGAGTTTAAAAATCAACATACGAGGGGTGATCAATAAGTTTTGATAATCAGTATTAAATATGGGAGATATGTAAATCGTTATATTTTAATTACAATATGCACACTTTCTATGTTTTCAAATACTTACGTCACTCAATTGTTTTATTTTACCCCAATAAAAACAATTTTACTTTTTAGGTCATTATACCTTCACTAAGTCATCTCGTGACACTAACAATAAGCCAGCTCGTGATTTTCATGTAGTTGGTTTTGAACATATGGGAATGAGAAGTAGTAGTCGGAAGTTAAGGCTAAATAACAATGGGAACGGTTATCGGATCTGATCTTTACTCGAAGAGCAGCACCCTCGTCAATTAGAAGGCTCTGAAGTACAATTTCTGCCGAATATTCGTGTTTTTTTTCTTCAGGTTATTTATAATATTTTTTACAACTCTGATAGAATAATGTTCTACAACTCTCAAATAATATTTGAGCTCAATTGGTGAAAGCTAATTTCACAATTTTTATTGGTAAGCCTTAATAGTCCAGGAAGAAGTCGAAAAATACACCCTAATTTTGGTGACAGAGCTGGAGATAAAAAAACACTGCACAGATAACTTGCTTATTCTTTAAATCATAATGATAAATCAAGGTTTAATTTTCGATTACAATATTCTTTATTAGTGCATCAGGACTTTTTCCACACCACTCCAAATAATTACAATACCAACTCTTATTTTTGCAATCTTGTTATTTTTTCCATTCAGATGTTTTTTAACCGACTTCAAGATTTCAAAAGAGGTGGTTATCAATTCGGTTGTATGTTTTTTTTAATGTTTGTTACTCCATAACTCCGTTATTTCTTAACCGAATTGGAAAATTCTTTTTTTGATTGTAAGTATATATATTCAAATTGATTCCGTATTTGTCAAAACGCAGTTCTGATGATGGGATCTATGAGAAATTGAGCAAACTCCTCAAATCTTAAAGGCAAACATATAGTGATTTATGTGTTTTTATCAACAAATGGAGCATTTTCATCCAAAAATGTGACATTTGATGAAGTGGAACTGCTGATGATGATCAGAACAGAACTCTTCAACGACGAAAAGTTCACGTTTGGCGATTTGTTCTTCTAGCTGTGTTTGTTAAGCAAGTTCTATTTTCACAATTGATTTTTGTCATGCGCGAGTTCTGATGATGGGATCCATTAGGAATCGAGGGAACTCCTCAAATATGAAAGTCACACAAATAGTAATTTTAGTATTTCCATGAACTAATCAAGCATTTTCATTCATAAAAGTGACTTTTGATGAAGTGGAACTGCTGATGATGATCAGAACGGAACTCTTCAACGACGCGTAGTTCATGTTTGGCGATTTGTTCTCTTCGATTTGTTTGTCATGCAAGCAAGGTTTTTCCATGATTCCATGAGGAATTGAGGGTAGTTAGTCTTCTACTATTATAAACATAGTTATAGCCATTTTTATTTTATTGTATGGAATCTAAGAGTGCACCATCTAAGTATAATAATCTTTCACCGGCCTCCCCCATTGAAGTCGGTTTTTTTTCTTAAACATTATTGTTCAGCAATTACAGCAAAACAAATGAATAACGTTTATATATTTTTACTCTAATTTAATGTTGATTAGTGTCATGGTATATCCCACATTAAAAGAATATCATTAACAGGGTGGTTCATACCGATTATCAAAACTTATTGATCACCCCTCGTACCTATTGAAAAAATCCTTGTGTTCTTCTAGGTAAGGTTTTTGGGCTCATTCGAACAGTTGTTGATGATTGTGGGAAAAAATACAGTCAGCAGTAAGATCTTATAACAAAAATGAATTTTTGACTCATCGTTACACATATAATGCCCTGGCGGGATTCGAACACGGGGCCTCCTGCTTCGTAGGCAGGGTCCAACTAAGCCAAAGTGGTCGTATACGTAATAGCACACGAAGCTGAGTGCTGTAAAGTTTTCGGTTCAATTAGTTAGAAATAGTCGCGGATTTTCCTTTTATTTAAATAAAATAATACAACTAAAGACCTATGCGTGAAATTGTAAATATGATATTTAAAGAATCACCCTCTAACTCCTTACCGTTAAGGAGTTTTACCTTCCATCATCGGCTCGCCTAGAAAACATGAAAATATGTAACTAGAGTCAGACCAGTATATCTCTTCCAAGCAAATGAACTGTCAACCATTTAAAAGATACGTATAGCAATGTTTTATATTTGACGCAGATGTCAAATGTGAATGTGTCATTAGAATTAATTTGTTTACGATTGTTAGCACTAATTATGGGCAAACCGTATAAAAATGGCGAGCAATTATTATTCCGAATGCTCAATAGTTATGACACCGTGAGAGAACAACAAGAGGTGGTTATCGCAGAAAAGAGGCAATGTTTACATTTTATCATGTTTTTTACCGGTGAGTTTATCAAACAATATTGGTAGTTTTTCAATGTTTGTATGAAATACCATTAAAAACCTCTCGTCTACCAGAACCCGCAACGAGAATTATGTTGCAGCTAAGCTAACAGTTATACAGGGTGTAATCCCTTTTTTGTAAAAGTTACTAAATTTGACGATTTTTACAGTATATACAGGGTGTTTGGTAACTAGGTGCAAATACGTTCAGGGATGATAGAGGAGGTAATTTGAAATATATTAGACACAACATGCGTTAGTACAAAGTCTCATAGTTTCCAAGATATGCACCATTTTATTTTGAAAATTGTGTTTTCCATACTAAAAATCTATACATTTGGAAAATGTTTAGATTTTTTTTATGTATATGTTGAACTAACTTACTCAAAGTAAACACTAAGTATTATTTTTGTTCAAATGTCCAGTGTTTTACTGCTTGTACGTGAAGTCGTGAATTGACAGATAAGGGCTGGGTTGCACCGACATACGATCACAGACTGATCAACGTTAAATATGGCGCCGGCAGCTGTCATCCCATAGAAACTTGTCAAACTTTCCATACATTCAAATTTTAACGATCACAGCTTACGATTACAGACGGTTTGGTGCCACCCAGCCAAGGTCTCGAAGATATTAAGCAAGTACTTACTTCAAAGTATCTTCACCCCCTACAGAAAAAAATCTCAATATCTTTGGTCACCGATCGACAATTTTCTTCTGGGAAAACCTGGTGTGTATAAGTAATAAAAGTAGTGGTCTGTAAGTTGAGTATAATTGTGGTAGTTTTGACATAGGGCAAACAAAACGCACAATAAAATGAAAATTATTTTTAACCAACATCAAAATTACGTGGCCTAATCAGTGAAACTGCCATAAAAAAATATCCTTTCAATGATGCATGAGAAAAAACGTACGATTCCAGCACACGAACATGCAATTTCCGAGAATGACAGGAGGCTTGTACGAAACAGTGGGGCTTAGGTATATAGGCTGACATACATTATTTATTAATTTATACATACATACTAATACTCACTACTACTACTATTATTTTCACTTGTTTAGATATTAAAGATCATACACAAGTATCAAGACTAATTAGTGCCCTATCTTCAGTGTTATCATATACCGATTTACAGACAATAAATTAAAATTGCTGGTGCAGACTTATGCTAGTCAGACTCTATCGGTCTATAAGTACACTCACAGACTTTAATTGATGAGCCATTTAGAGCTCACTTCATACTGGGCATCACAGTTAGCGTGTGCAGCATAAAGTGTCCAGTATAAAGTGAGCTCTAAATGGCTCTACAATCAAAGTCCGTGACCGTACCTATAATAATTAAAAAAGAATTATCCTCCAACTCCTAACATTAAGAAGTTGCACATACCTTTCATCACCACAGCTCGTCAACATGAGACGATGATTACCAGACGCATACGCTTGACTATCCCCCCCGAGGGTGCCGGATGCCTTGCCGGGGCGGGGAGGCTTAGTAACCGTGGACTGGGTCATCCACGGTGAAGCTAAGAGGCACCCAGCGCCGCCCTGTTTGGGCTGCCGGCTGGTCCGAGGAGGGCGCTCCCAGCGGGCTTAGCCAGCCCGCTGAGGATGCGTTGACGAGGGGCCGCAGAAGAAGAGGAGTGCCGGTATTTCGGTGCGTCGTTCTGCCTATCTTCTGTGGCCGAGGCGGGATCGCAGGAGAAGAGGCGTGTTGGTATTTCGGTGCGCCACTCTCCCTACCCCCCTGCGAACTTGGCGGGGCCGTTCCGCGGAAACGGCGTTGGTGGGCCGAGGTGTGGTTTGTGGCGGAACCACCGACCTGCTCCGCCAACGGGTGCCGGAAGTTTTTCGGCACCCATGTGTCGGACTCAGACCTAGTAGCGGACTCAGGGGGGTCCGCTCCTCTACAAGATTGAGATCGAGGAGGAAGATGCGCCGAAACATCTGGCGTCCTTGAGGTGGAGGGCCTCCGGGCATTCGCGAAGGAGCCGCTTGGGAGCGGCTGCCGCCGGCCGGGTCGCGGATGTGTGCGCAAGCGTTCCCGTGACCTCGCCACAAGGCGACGAGGCGGCAAATGGGGTTTTTTTTTGTGGGTACACCGTGGGTCTCATCAGCCTATACCTACAGGAGTTCCACATAACCACTCGGGTCACCCCCTGCATCCGGGTGGTATGCGTAAAGCATTTTCTCCCCTTTCATATAGTTTCTGAAGCCGTCAAGCGTATTTAGAAAACATGAAACAAGTACTTAATAAGTGTCTATGATACCCACCGTTACCCTACACGTGACTCCTGGGTGGTGCTAAAAGTGCAACGAAGTCTTCTCGAAGATCTCACGGTTCGAAATGATTGCCATACGATGAATATACAGGGTGGTTTCATTGAATTTCGTTAATTGCGAGGGCGCATTTCTTTATTTTATTTATTAGGAAGGTACACTTTACAGACATCATACAACACATGGTTCAGTTAGCTCGCGCGTGTTCAGTAGCTTATAAACTAGCATGATATCCAAAACTAAGTGCACACAGCTTGATCAGTAAATTAGCGCATAATTGCCCATGTGTACAAAACTAGTGTCAAATCGACCAACACAGATCAGGGTTTTAGATTAAGATCATACATGTTCAACATTCTATAACAGATTTGTCCTTATCTATTTTGGCCAAGTCGACCCAATGATGCATCTACAATCTACGTTTCGATTTAACACAAGTGACATAAGTATGATCAGAGGATATACAAAGATGAAATAAAGTAATCATCTGTAAGACATTAGTATCCTAATTCGTACCATTATTCCGAAGATATTCAAGAATTAATATTCATTATTTAACACCCCTAGTATTGGCTATGTGCGAAGTAGGTGGTGGGGGTAAGCTAGGCGATCGTAGCGCACACCATGGCAGAAATGAGTACTTACCGGGGACCACTGTCAAATTTACTTTCACGTTTTCTATTGGTTTCTTAACGGTTTCCTACGATTCGTTTCGTTTGTATGTATTTATTTATTCTCTTATTTATTTCAGTAAAATTTCCAATACGGGGTCTTTCTCGTTTACTAAAGTAAATAAAATATTCATGTGTCATTATTTGACATCTCTGAATTTTGACATTGTCTCGGGACCTTTGACGTTTGACGTTTCAGACGTGCACATAGCCAATAGTATAACAAATTCTTAACAATTAAACAATGTTGATTTTTCAATCCTGTAATGGCGTAAAGATACAATTTACTAAGTGGCCACCTACATGAACATTAAGTAGGTTCAGGAGGCCAATTCTCAGACCGTTAGAGATGATGTCTATTAGACATATCTCGATAAAAAATGGCGGATGTCGATCGAAAACCCATTTGCGTATTCTCG